>ONZK01006461.1:808-11415 GCA_900322385.1 Pharnaceum exiguum
TAGATAGATAGATAGATATTGATTGATTGATTGAAAAAATAAACTTTTAATTTCTTTTACATTAAATCAATTATCAAAATTATATTAATGTTGTACATTTACAAAACAAGATAGTGATACCATAGTTTTAAAAACCAAACAGGCCCGTCCCGTCCCGTCGATGCTGGTCAACCCGTACCTGACACCCTAATCGAATCGGTCCTTTATGGATTGGAATTACACTCGGACTGGTGAAATCCAGCGTTCTGAAAATTAACACCACTCGCCCACCAATAACTCATTCTCCCACTCTCTCTCTGTCTCCCCACACCATCCTACCTATCCTACACTCCTACAGTCGAGTTTTGCATGGATGCACACACACTCTCTATCGTCGCTACCTCCTTCTGGTCCACAATGCATGCCTACATTTTGTGTGATATGACTGGAAAAAAATCAAGGCTATAACAAATAATGTTGGGACTTGGGATTATGGAGAGAGAGAGAGAGGTGGGGTAGTTGGGCTGGTGTGAGGCAGAAGGAATTGGAGGGTATAAAAATAAATTTTCAATTTTCTGAAAATACGTGTAAAATCCAAACCAGAAGAATAATCTAGAACGGAGGTAGAACAATTTAATAAAATATGTTAACTATTGCGTTTCAGAAATTATGTTATAAAGGTATAAGTGATTGGCTATCAACTCGAGAAAACAATGTCAGCATGAAACATGGCGCAACCAAAATAATTTCGTAATTGGCAAACAGTACGTAAATTTGCATATAAGAATGTTAAATAATTTTTTTAATTTGTAGCGTACCATAATGCTTAATCAGTCACAGGCTACTCAGAGCTGAGGACCAGAGGGCGATGATCTAACTACCGCTAGCCTCATGCTTTAGGGGCAACCCAAAATGGATCATCTTTAAAGAGAGACATAGAATTCAGCTCTTCTTCATCACCAAACGGATAACATGGAGTAATGATGTTATCTTTCATGTTGAAAATCCCTACATCGTAGTGACTACCTTTTCGTATGCTGAAATAGATGCAGTCGGGTAGGGTTCCAGAAAACTCACCACAAAAGGAGTGGTTATGGCGGCCAATGAACATTGATTGCCCATTCAGCGACTCCAAATGCTGCAATCGATTATTTTGAAAATCGATTCTGCAAACATCAAAGTGTAAAGTTGTGTTTGTCGGTAATTTTTTCCTATTATCTGTAAAGTAGTATCTGAAGACTACTAACAGATCTCCATTCTCCAAGGCCACGAGGTATTGATCGTACGGACCAATTGTTCTAATAAACTTGACCGGCTTAGGCCCGTCCAGGCTTTCAAGGAATTCGGGCCGACAATCCCTCCAGACAGGGTCCAAATCTTTAAAATAATGTTGTGAAATCTCTATGCTCTCATTATGGATGCTCAAAGAATTTATTCTGCCGTTAGACCCATAATCGTAGAGCAAGGCATAGAACAAGTTGTTAGTCCTAGAGAACACAATTTGCCAATTCATAATGTCTTGACCTACGTCCAGAGCATACATACCTGGTTCGAACCACTTGAAATCCTGAGTATCATTGTTCATTTTCCTGCCGATTGGGAAATAAGAGATATTGCGGTCTCCTTCGGGATGCTTTTCATTAGCAGCAACGACACAGTCAGGGCTACAAGGGTCTGGATGGGAGAGAGTGAATCGCGACAAAAGCGGTAATTCGGCTATCTTTTTTGGGTCTGCGTGATCCCATTCCCAGTCGTCATCAAAATCACACCACCAGTAATTGGCTTCCCTCTCCATTGGGTCCACTTCGGAAAAACGAGGGAGGGTAGACAAAGAAGGGAGGGAAACGACGTTAATGTCATTACATTTATACGGGTTAGTGAGGAAGATAGGACACGAGCCTTGGCGGTCCACAAAACCTAGCCATCCACGAGTCGACGCGACACACTTAGCCGTAGAGGGGACTCCAAGTGACTCCTCCCGATTGATTCGTACAACCCGGTTCTCGGCTGGGCTATAGAACCTGTCCCAAACCTCTTTATCACATTGCCTCTCAGGAGATAGCATGAGCCATGGGGTTGATGGGTTGGGTAGGCGATCCACGTCTACCACTTCTGGGTCTGGGGCCTTAATCGCTGATTTTCTGAAATAGTTCAAAATCTTAGAGGTAGGATCAACCTTCGGAGATGATGGGTTTACAGATGTTAAAGTACTTAGACTGCGGGTGAAACAAGGGTTTAACAACTTGGTTGTCATTTGTGTGTGGGAAAGGCAGGGAATGAAGGAAAGATATGACATCAACGTCGTTTCCAGTAACAAGGAAACAAGGGTTTAACAAGGCTTTATCCTGGAAAAAAAAAGTTATTTTTCTAAAACATAAAAAGTTAATACCAATAATAAATAATGGAAAATATACCCCCAAAAAAAATATACATACCAAAAGAAAATCAAACAGTTACAACAGTCACTCCGTCTCCGTCACTCCTACGGTGCAAATCTTTTTGGAATTCCAGATTCAGTGAAATCTCACAACTTCAAATAAGTTTTTCCAGATTCAACTCTACTGTGGGCGAAAAAATTAACGATGACAAGGTACCGAGTGTTTTTTACTTTTCCTCTTGATGGACTGTTTTGATTATGATTATGATTATTATATTAGATAAAGAGTGATTATGACAAACCGTGAATACTATTCTATTTGAAAACTGTTATTTTTTGAATTCTATGTATCAATTTGAATTATTTGATTATAGAACTTTCGACTCTGAGTAACATATTATTATTATAAATAAAAATTCTGAACTGAATTGGATACCAAGCAGATCTGATTGGGTGAGTATATATGTGAAATTGGTGATTTTGATTCTTGTTTTATTTATTTTTCGTAGTAAGGAACCATCATATACGGGTATGGATACGGATCGGATGTACAATTTGGAGATAGGATGAGCAGCTTGGAAGATGTAGTGCTTGCACGAATTGTTGGTTTCTTGCCTACCGAAGCTGCTGTCGCTTTGAGCATGTCGTCCAAGAGAATGATGAGCCGTGTATTCACTTTGATAAAAGGCCTAACCTTTGATGATTCACGAATATGCCATTGTGTTAAGTGTCCCCAAGCAACTGAACGTTTCCCTTTGTTTACCATGTTTGTAGATGGCGTTTTACATAAAGCCGAATACGTTAGAGACCTACCCATGTTTACGCTTCGAGTAAGGAGGGATCTTACTGACCTAGAGTACGAAGCGGTACGTACTTTAGATCGTTTTCATTATTATCGATGTGGAGACGAATGTTTTCCTTATGTGGATCCCGTTCAACTTAATGCATGGATTTGTTTTCCGTTGACCCGTAATGTTAGGAAGCTTGACCTCTCCATTCATGTGAGGGACTCAGCTGAAACAAAGCTGCCCACTGGAATTTTCACTTGCGAAACACTGGAGGTGTTGAAGCTTGATGTCTCTAGTCACATTTAACAAGTCTGCACAATGGCGCCTTTTCGTAAGCCAAAGCTGCCCCCTGAAATTTTCACTTGCGAAACACTGGAGGTGTTGAAGCTTGATGTCTCTTGTGATATTGAACAAGTCGCCGTCATGCCATCTTTTTGTTTGCCAAACTTGAAAGTACTCCTCCTCAGTTCAATTGTCATTCCTGATGATGGCTTTGTGACTAGGCTTGTTTCAAGTTGTCCTTTACTTGAAGACTTCACTGTGCAATACTGTACTTGGATGTGTGAGGAGTCCATAGTCATTTCTTCTTTTTCGCTTCGGAGATTAGTTATCAATATGTTGCAAGGCTATCGCGTTACTAAAAGTCATGAAGAAGGGAGATGTGAATCTGTGCGTATTCATACTCCTAATTTGCAGTACTTCTTCTATCATGACAATTTAGCGTTTGACTACTCCTTGAATATGGATGCTATTGTTGAAGCTACAATCTCCATTTTTTATTCAATTCTAGACTCTAAAGAAAAAGATCACTCTTGTCGGAGCATGCTTAGACTTCTTGGAGCATTATCTAATGCTCATCGCTTAACTGTGGTCGGGTTTGGCTTTGAGGTTTGTTTTTCCAGCCTTTTGTATGCTTACTTTCTTCTGTTTAGCTGACTTACCTACTATCGTTATTTGTGTTTCTTTTGGCTGTAGGCTTTCGAATAAGGTGAGATAAAGAATCAGCTGCCCATGCATGTTTCGTAACTTGAGTTTTTTACAAGTGCAATCTAACCTTCACCCCAAGGCAGAGCGAATGTTGTTAGAGTTTCTTACGAGTTCACCTACTTTAGAAACACTGGCGTTGCTTATGGTTTGTGTTTCTTTCCTTTTCTTGGGTGTTATAGTTTATACATTTGGAATGACTTTACCCTATGACCGGTTATAACCGTGTCTTTTTGGTGGTTGTTATCTTTGCAGATCACTCTACTGGTGGATTTGGATGTTGTACCTGGTTGGGCAGATGAGTTGGAGCCCCTGTGTTGGGAAGCAGTTCAAGCCATTCCTTCATGTCTCAGGTCTCATCTCAAAAGAATAGAGATGAAGCGCTACACTGGTGAAGCTAGGGAGTTGGAATTGCTCAAATTTCTACTGAGAAATGCATCAGCTTTGGAGGAGCTTGTTATATACCCTTGTGATTCGCCTGTTCAAGATCTGAATTATTTGCCCCAATCAAAAGAAGAGCATTCGTTGATTGAGAACATGCTGAAAGAGCTACCAAGGGCCTCAATTACCTGCTCAATACGAGTGGAATCCCCTGTTTAGAACAAAGTTTATGAGAGATTAGTCCTTTTTTTATTAGTTATGTCTTCGGAATTCCCGTGTTCTAGCACTTGTGTCAAATAGATTGGAACACTAATGCAAAATGCTGTTTTGCTGCGGGATTCAAGTTTCCTTTGTCCTTGTGTTTATTCACTCTACTTGTTTTTGTTGACTTCCGTTTTTTTTTTGAAAGAATGTCGAACTTGATCTAGAATCGTATATGCTGTTAAATTATCTCCAGCACATTTGGACTCTGGCTTACTCCACCGACTTGTTTTTTTTTTTTTTTTGCTGTGAATGGCTTAGCTGCAGACTGCAGTACTAATTCAAGTATTCAACCACACCCCAAGTTTCCATGCAAACAAGAGAAACTCAACTTACAATGGTCAGCTACTTCAAGTACACAACATTTACTGGAGATCAGGGGAAGAGTAAAAGAAAAAACATTGTACCTCTTCTCAGAATATCTAATTGCAGGAAGGCATACAACCTGCACAAAGATTGCTGTGGCTGCGTTGCCATTAATTAACCGCTTGCATGAACAAGAAAAACTCTTTGGAGAAACCAATGAGTTTTACGTTGCTCAAGGTGGCTACTTAATTCTAGAATAATTATGCAGTGGCATGTTTTATCTGCCGTGGTGGGTTCCATAAGGTGCCTCACAGGTGCGGAAAAGCCCCGATCGAGTTAAAGGGAAGACAGGGATTACAGTACATCGTTCCCGAATTTACTTTTAAAGCTTTGAATAGGAGGTCATGGATGCTGGTAATGGTATCAAGACAACCTATCAGAAGAGCAAATTTCTGGTGTAATGGAACTTTTCACAGAAATTACAGATCATTAATATAGAACACATAACAAACAGTATGCTTCTTTCACGGTCCAAACACATACAAGGACATGAGACAGAAGTGCAGAACGTAAATACAAGGACACTTTTCCAGAAGTGAAACACCTCCTCAAAACACATAACAAACAGTATGCTTCTTTCACGGTCCAAACAGCCGCAATGGCTAGGAAGGTTCTAGTTTTGTTGAAGAAAACTGCACTAAGCAGCTTCTCATTTGAGGAAGTTCAGACTAAGACACTAGGTCAAAAGCAAACTCGGTTAAACATAGCCTTCAGTTTCATGTTTCATCACTACCCATTATATGACCGACTCCCTAATGCACTTTAGGCATCCACAACTTTTACCTGCTCGAACAAAGAATTAATCTCAGCCAAGAGCTCATCAACTTCTCTTTGCTCCGCACCTAACTGCAAAGCATGTTCTGCATCTTCCTTAGACAGTGCCAGCTGTCCCAACTCCTTTCTAGCCATTGCACGGCGTAAATACACTTTTGCGTACTGCTCATCTAGCTTCAATGCCTCAGTGCAGTCATCTTCAGCATCCAAGTAATTTTTCATCTTTAGATAAGCTGCAGCTCTATTAGCATACGATGCAGCAGTTGGAAAGTAAGTAATACTTTCAGAGTAGCACCTCACAGCTTCAGCAAACTCCCCTTCTTAGAAATATCCATTGCCACGGTTTTTGGTCTGCACGGCAACTGCAATACGCATAAACAGTTGAATGTGAATTATAATCTCAAAGTTACTCAGATTTACCCAAAGAAACAGGAAAAAAGGAACCTAACATTCTATTTACCCCAAGAATATAGGAAAAAAGGAATCTAACATTCTGAAGCACCAAGGAGGCAAGGACTAAAGTGCTCAGCTACGTTGTTGCTCTTTTGTGTAAAGCCTTAGAGGAAAGTCTAGTAGTAAACTGGTAATTACATTCTAGGCAACAAGATGAATGATTATAAACAAGTAACATGAAATAGAAAACAATTGAATGATTATGAACAAGTAGGCATGAGAAAGACTAAAAAGGCCATGTAGCTCAGAATTCTTGCACACCGTTGAAATAATACTCGTAGCAACAGTGCAAATATGAATAATCAAGGATTGTCTACACACATAACAGCCCTTTTCTTACATTAATGTTACTGTGTAGCGAACATTCAAGGTCATCTTTGTCAAATATTAAGAGGAAAGGGGCAAGAGAAGAATATATAGGCATACTGAAGACAAAAGACTTCAGTAGAATCAAATTATACAGATTACACAGTCTGACATGATAGTTTCTAAACCAACGCAAAAAGCTTCACAATTAGGGAAAGGAAAAACAACCTATCAAATGCAATCTAGGTGCACTATGCAGCCAATTCAAAGGCACACAGTCAAACTTCTTATTTAAGGAATTGGCTACGTAAATGCAATATAAGCTAGGTTAATTTCAGGGTATTTTGTCCTTTGTATGCCATTGAGATGGTAAATATTTACTGTCTAGAGTTTCCTTTCCATTGGACTTTTGGTTCACGAGATGGTTGATGATTTTTTTTTTTTAGAAGCTAAGATCAAGTATTTGAGACCTTACCCTTCCACCACTATTCACCTCCATCTCCATCCTGCCGATTTCTCCTCACTTTGGTTCCATTTTCTCTCCTCCCTACTCACCCATTGGCACTCCCTTCCCGCCCCAATCCAACGGCTTGTGTTGTGCCCCTTGAAAAGAAAAGAAAAACTTGAGCCAAAAGGTGCAAGTCTGAAACACCCTAAGCTCTCTTAGAGCCCTCCGCCACACCTAAATCCGCGAGAGTTTGAAAAGATACAATGAAAAAGAATTACGATTTTGTAAATATATTTGAAAGAAACGCAGTTAGTGTGCAATTACAAGACTGGACAACATACGTAGACGCTCGGACACTAATTATAAAAAGCCCATGTTAAAAAAGCTGCTCCACTCCCCGTCCCGGCAAAGGTTGAAAGATTGCAACAGTAGCTCAGATAAGTAGAATTAGGGGGCATTGCAATTGAGGCTGCAACTAATGCTAGCTTACCTCAAACTGCCTAGAAAAGCAAAGGCCTGTCATCGATTGATGTACCAGCAGCACAAAAGGATAGAGTGAGAGAGAAACATAAGGTATTTTGTAGGATACAAAAACCCAAATGAATTCAATCATCCTATTTTCCTCATATCGCCATAAAAACAAAACAACACCTTCCAAATTATGAAGTGTGACCTTTTCACTTGAGTAGTTGGGTTTGCTTCAAAGGTGACAATTTTGAGATTGTACTAAACTAAATAGTCAACTAACCCACTCTTATTCAATAAGGTCTATTGTTTATAAATCCTCAACTGCCTAATCAGTGATCATCAAGTCCACCAAGCGGTTTCTTATAGTCTCTCACACTCCATAATTGTAGGAAGGTTTACAAGAGAAGTCAAGTGGTCTACTGAACAAGGAAATCAGCTCAGGCTCAGGAGGTGACATGTGAGAAACTATAACTTTGTATCTCAGCTCCATAGCTCCAATTGGACAATTCTACTAGTAGTCTTTCTATATTATAGCTTATTTGATTAACCGGAAGATTACACTTCACTCACCAAGGTACAATGGCACACTCTAAACTGGTGAGATTTACAGCCCAAGATTCATGATGCACTAAAGCAAGTAAAAAAAAACGCAAAGAACCATGAGTATACTAACATCAACATATGCGTATACGGCTATAGGCTCCTTGAGTAGACATACGCAAGTGTATTCTAGTTCAATGACTATTCAAGCAACAATAGCTAAGTAACATGTTCCACTACAATGCCCAAAATCAGTGTAAGTTTTCAGAGTGTGCCAACTTTGGTTTTCCGACCCACACTACTATTTATTCAGACTAAACTTAGACTCTTCAAATGTATACATCAAACCCTCAATCTAATGTCTTTTTAAAGAAATCACAATATAACAAACACATGCTTTTCATTCAAAAATCACCCATTAATTAATCATGTAATTTCAAACATAGACATTTCACAACCATGCTAGTGCTACACACCCAAAGTGACTGCAAATGACACGAATAATAAGAGTAGAGCAACAACAACCAGACACTCACCCAAGCGGCGAGGTAGCGGCGGAGCAGGCCAGCTGCGAACCACGATGGGGAAAAGGTAAGGACCTTTCACATCGGTGACAGCAGCGCCTTTGTAGAGACAGTTATCCAAAGAACCCACAACCTTCTTATCTTTACTCAACCTCCTTAGCCTTAATTGCCCATCACGAGTCAGCCTAGTGTACTGAATATACCCACCACTACCGGAACCGGAGACGACTATGGACCGGGTTTTCTCCAACCCTGCCGTGTTGTGAGGCTTTAGATGTTTTTCCGGCAGTGGAATAAACCTGCACTTTTGTTGCCCACTAGAAAACGGGTCGTCCAATACAATCAGCCCAACACCGAGGTCGACCCAGAAGAGCTTGTCATCAAACTCCAACGCACCGTCAGTTCTCCACACGTGCGTCCAAGGCACATCCACAGGGTAAGTCGCTGGCCATGACTCCCACTCACACGTGTCGGAGTCGTACCTTAGCAAGGATGTACTTTTGGGTTCGTTTGACGGTTGATACTCGATGACAACAAACCGGGTCCGGTCGATAACCTTGGTACTGATAAAGCCCAGTTTAAAAACGCTGCCTATGGCCTCGTAGGGCTTGCCCAGCCCAACCCACTGACGAGTGACTAGGTTGCAGACGAAGAGCAAGGGCTCGTGCCTCCTGAAGCCCACTTTAAACAGACTGGTAACGGTCCCCTCATATGGGTCCCGGTAGATGTTGATGGAGAATAGCCGTCTTTGCTTGATGTGATTATTATCGGGGGAGATGGGATGTCAGGTTCGTCGAAACTGGAGAGTAACTTGGGGGAGAGTGAGAGGTGGCTGATTTCAGGTGGTGAGGAGAGAGAGAGGAGTGGGTCTGGGTCTGGGTCTGGGCCTGCTGGGCTGAGTTTAGCGGTCTTTGCAATTCGGTCCAGGATGGCCCACGAAGGGGGGTGGAGGGAGAGGAAAGTGGAAATGAAGAAAGGGTGTGAGATGTAAGATAGCCAGGTTTTTGAAACACATTTGAAGCGGAAGAGTGATTTGGTGGGTATACGGGTTAGGACTTCCAAGATGATTTGGTTTGGGAGTAGATCCGAGAGTGGTGAATCTATATTCCCGCCGGTCATTTCTATTTTTGGGTAAAGAGAAGCTTGTTGAGTTTTCTTTTTTGTTTTGTTTTGACTGAGAGTGAGGAGAGCGACTGTGACGGCTGCTTGTAAAGGAAGATGGAAGGGATAAGGTTTTCTATGCCCTGAATGACCAAATTGGTATTTTAAATAGAAGGATATTACCAAATTGGTATTTTAAGAAAACTTATGACCAAAAAGGTATTTTAAGTAGCCTTTTGTGCCAAATAAGCACTTTTAAGCCCGGTTTGACCGAAAGACCGGTTCGGACATTAAAAAATGTTATCTTGTCTATTTCTTCTATTTTTCCTTTTTTTTTTGCTGGTTCTTCATTTCTTTATTATAACAAATTGTTTTGCTTTTTATCTTTCCTATGTCCCCATCTTTTATGTGTTTTTTAATTCTGTATTTCAGCTGATCATCACCAATTCACCATCATCGTCATTCAACGTCACCACCTACCCAAAATCCACCATCGCCAGCAGCTGTCACCCAGAAACCTACCCTCCCTCACCTTCAGTACCCTTTCATCGCCGGGGCATTACCACCGCCATTTCAGCCGCATCGATAAACATGCTGCCTCAGAGACAAAGGTTGCCTCTACCGACCATTTCCCTTTTTCTGTCTTCCTCCCTCACCTCCCACCTACCGTTACCACTATCGCCACTAACTCGAACTCCACCACCTGCGTATCTAGTATAGAAAAAAACTTAAACAATATGCATAAAACCACCACATTGAGTCATTGAAGTGATTGTCGCTGATCGATACCCATCACGAACTTCCTTATTTTTTTGTACATATTTCCAAATCTGACCAAAATTAGAGAGAGAAGGCGA
>ONZK01006462.1:0-11415 GCA_900322385.1 Pharnaceum exiguum
AAAAAAAAAAAGAGGTTCAAGTACAAATGTACAATTACTCCTAAGTCCCATTTACTTGATTGTTGGGTCAGAATTTACTGTTTACGGCAGAAAATTTAGTTGACAATGGGCTTGGGCCACATTTGACTTCTGATATTGACAAGTATGACAAGGATGCCTAGATACTTTGCAAGACGATGTTTATTAAGCAACTTTGTGTTACACACATTTTCTACGTATAAATATATATGATTCTAGATATGGTGTCGCATGCATACAGTGTATTATCTTTGTATCATTAAATCTAGACCATTCATATAAAAAATATGAGACCACAAACTATTCCATCAGTTAGACGACGTTCAATCACTTGATTGGAATGATTCAATCATAACCGCTTCAAAATTTAATTAGGACTCCTCTCATTGCATTGACAGGTGCGTGTCTCCCTCCAAGAGGTGAAGTGAGAGCCTGTATCCAGTACTAGTAAACCTTAAGCCTCTCAGAAGTCAGAAGTGAAAGAGTTATATGTCATCGTCCCAATTCTCCGTGTCAAGATAGGTAATAAGTAAGCACGATTAGGAACAAAAAGGGGAAATGATATACGATACTACTACTAGCCTACTAGGATCCAAATATCCAATTTTGATAAGAAGCAATATGATATAATGTGATATGCGCGGGGATCATGCATGGATCTTTGAACGTAAAAGACAAATGAGAACACATTCCCTAGACCATAATTCGGTAGATTGGTATATACTACAAAAGATGACAAGAATATATCTATCCGAAGGACTTTGCTGAACACTGCATTAGATGATAGTGGGAAAAGGGCGTGGGAAATGTAATACATATAGTACATGATTCATCCAGAAAATTGACAAGCTTTAATTTGTAACATCTCAAATCATGATGACTAGTATATGTTATCCATTAAATGGCCAATTAGTGAGAATTGAGCCCATGATTAATGACTATGACTACGACCATCCAGGACACGTTAGACTTTGTTTATCATCATTCATCAGTAGTGCCTCTGTGCCTGTACAAGTAGTGTGTTAACGACATAAAAAGAAAAATATTATGTTTACTGGAATAAGTTGTGTTCTTACAAGAGCAATATTAGCTAGTTATATAGCAACCATGTTTGTGATCGATCAGTAGGCGAAAACTGCTAATTGCTTGAATGAGACTTAGCTTTTTCTAAAGGCTGGAAATTAAAGGTTCGTGTTCAAGGAAAGAATGGCGAAAGAACTGAGTGTTAGGGGTAAAAGAAAACATTTTTATTCCTCAAGTTTTCAAGCCTATATATATCTCCAACTTACATAACGTACAATGGAAATAAACAATAAAACTCAAGGTACAGGCTTGTTTAATCTGGAGTCTAGAGGCGATAATTGTTTTCGAGTCACTTGACTCTAGAGGTATATAGGCGATCATTTTCGTCCAACTAACACAACCTATGAAAGGATACATTACTATAAAATTCTTCATATAACGAATCCCGGCCAACTTTGCATTTCCCTAATAAAGAATAATAAAAACCCAACTTTAATTTGCGTAATTGCAGAGGAGGATTCTGTAGATTTGGTAGTTACTTATGCAAAATCTAGCTTACTAGTAGGTTGTAGCTAGTATTTGGTTTAATTTTCAGGAGACTATTAAAAATCGTTCAGCATAAAATTAGTCAAACTTACAGGATCACCATCCATAATGGACACCGCAAGGAATAAGGATACTGCTGGTTCAGTGAGCAATCTCCGACCTAATTCCCTCAAAAAAGAAAAAACTCCAACCAAATAATATTTTGCTGTGAAATCGACATCCTAATTAGTTTTCTCATACTATTGTGTGTGTCCCTTGTCCCGGCCCCAAGGCATATACTTTTCGTCTTTAATTAGGTTAATTAGTGACATTCAATTTCAACGAGGATTAACCGATTAATCGTTAGATGAGTCTTAGTGAGAGCAATTAGCATTTTCATTTTATCGTTACAAGTTACGACTTTTTTTTCGTTCAATTTTGGACCTCTGTACTTCAACTTTGAAACACAGTATACATATACTGTGTAACATCAACTGATCATATAAGTTCACTCCATCGAGGGACGGGTAAAAGACTTACAGGGAAGGGGCGTAGCCGTGTAGGCATGTAGCCTCTTTTCATTGAAGGGACAAAGCTGGTTTTATTAAGGTTTTTCTGTGGCTGGGTTATTTTGGAAACAATCAGACATCCTCAGTACTCAATCCTAGATGAGTTTTTTTGTTACGTTGTTGTTGATTTGTACTCCTCTAGTCTTTACTCTCTATTAATTTATAAGTAGGGCAAAAAATATTGGTCCAAAAAAAGAATAAAAATGAAAGAAATGTGAAATTTCCTTGGTTTCGTTCATAATTTTGCTTCAAGCTATTCATTAATTGAGCAGGCATAGCTGAAACGGACGTGGCCTAGTTTTATGATTGATTTCTTGTCATTCCTCAGCAAGCTAGGAGTCCATGTAAACCCTCCCTTGTTCACACATCTATTATATATAAAATAAATATTAAAATAATAACGTTAAAATTATTACGTATACTCCGGGTTTATTTTTCTGTAGAAACGACATAAGATAATAATACTGACAGCAGAGAAAACATTAAGGAGTGTGTTTCGCTGGACATTTTACTAGAACTGCATAGCGTTCCAATCATTCTAAGATAAGATAAAGAAAAGCAAATCCCATTGCTGTGGAATTGAAATTCGTTTCTTGCTCAATCAAAAGTGCGGGCATTTATGTTTCACACTGAAGTGTCCATCCAATGCATTCATGATTTGATTTTCTCTCGATTTTGGTCATTTGATGCCTCATAGCAATTGCCTTTGATTCCTCTTTATTTGATTGCTTGCTCTTATGTGTGCAAAAATGGAATATGGTGCAATGTATTACTGGCTTTTTTTTTAGGGGGGGTGGGTTAGGAGATTGCATGCATGATACTATATATGATAGTAGAGAATGGATAGATGACTCAAACTAAGGCCACAATCTTCGGTCTTAATTGAATCTTGATAATGACTTCATGAGTTCTTATAAATATACTCAAGTGCACCTTTATTTTGTTCCTAGCTTCTTAACTAGGTCCAAACACTATAAAAAAGAAGATAGTTACTCAATTTTAAATCACATATATACAAAGGAATGTGAATGATGGCTCCAATTCTTAACTACCCGGTGTAAACACTTACAGCGTATGTTTTTTGTTCATACATTATAACGCATATCTCATTTACTCATATTACATATTATTAATCAGTACCTTATATTAGTCACAATTTCACCCGATGTATTAAAGACTTGTTATGATGATGCTAGATACTTGCATATCATGTACATGATATTAGATGTTTGATAGTAGATGAGGGACGGTAGATGAATCTAAATAAAGCCAAAACATTTATAATTCAGTAAATATAGTATCCATATAAAAATAAAAATATTAAAAAACTATCAAAAATAAAAAGTTAAATTTTGCGTGACAATCACAAAACCAATAAATATCACCATCATAATTAAACATATAGTAGTAGGAGATTGGACCAATATGAAAATATGTATGTGGCTCTAAACCCTAGTTGCAGCTAAATCATACTTGTAGATTGGTTCTCACTTATTATCACAAGATAACTTATATTTACTATGAATTAAAATGTTTAAATAGATATTTACATCGCCATTGCGAGATGCGCCACCACTAAAACTCGTTTCTAATCTTTGAATTAGAATTTGAAATCATGTAAAACTGGAATCCATTTTTTTGTACTATTAATTAGTGATTAGATGAAAGGAGTTTGAGCAAGGTCTTTTTTTTCGAATACGTTACGTAGTAATAAAATCTTATTATTATGGTGATCTTGAAGTTGGTATGCTCCTGTTCCTAGGAATATAAAAGTGACAAGTGACAAACGGGGAGTGGGGTCTTAGGTGAAGACGTGAGATGGGCCAGTTAGTTTGTCTTAGCATAATTTGGGTTTGTCGGCCCGACCTAGGCCCATATGGTCCCCAATTAGTAGTATACTTTAAGGTGCCCCATCAAAAAAAAGTCCAATCATACACGTGGCGTCGGCCTATACGTGTATGGCTACGAACTAAACCACATGTTTACATTGGAAATCCTTCAAGCAATTGATCGTGTGTTAGCAAGGAAACAAGAAACGTCAAGAACCTTTTTGCTGATTGGGCTTGCTTAGGTATAAGTTTTGGAGCCCACAAGAGCCCAAACTAATCGAGAAATTAAAAAAAAAAAAAACTAGCATTACTGCACAACTGCACAAGGCCCTTGATTGGGGCCCTGAGGGCTGAGGTCGAGCAAAGCGGAGCTAAGATTTTCTCCGGTACTTGAATCTCAAGTACCAATTTATAGGGCTTAGATTTACCCTTTCAAAACACCCCCCCTACTTGACTCCTTAATCTAAGCGTTGGAAGCTTCTCCAGTGCACAATTGCACTGGAGAAGATCCTGCCCCAGCAAAACGGCATAATGCGAGGTTTTCGAACAAAAAATTGTGTCCCAAAGCGTTGAGTTAATTTATCATATATTCATTATTTTGTATTTCGTATTGAGTTCCCTTGAAATAATGAAAGAAGACAACGGTAGTTATTTTGATGGGTTATGTAGTTATTACTTTGTTAAAAGTTGGTATATGGTTTCTACTTATGTTCTTTTTTGGTTTCTCTTCCTCATTCCCCTCTATTTGTCCCCCTCTCTTCGACTATTCTCTTTCTCCCATCTCTATTCCTCTATCATTTAACTCCTTATTGCACCATTATTAGTTCCAAAAACGACATGCTTACACTCCATATTGCATCCACTTAACTATGTTACTCTTGCTTTCAAAAAAAAAACTATGTCACTCTTTAAATAGGGAATTTTGTCATTCAATCTCTCACTATGGAGTATATGGAGAAAAAATCGTATTTTAATTTTAAAAAAATATTGTGTGAAAAATTACATATAAAAGGGGTATAAAAATCCCATCATTTATATATATTCAGCAAAATGTCATTAACGCCATATTCAAAATTAACGAGTATATTGTGAATTAATATAACCCTTAGGGTATATGGTGAAAAATTCGTAAATAAATAAATTAACTTTTTATGTGGATATTAATAACTTAAAAAGGTTATCAATCAAAGTTAGCGACCTTATTCCATATAAATTTGCGACACCCTTTTTTCTTCTGGAGGTCACCTTACACTCTAAGGTTAGGGATTGGTTCCACGTACCATCACATGTCCTTCAACCGATTTTTGTTCTCATTTACCTACAAACTGAAACTGACTTCATTGTAAGTCACCTATATCACGCACTAATGCACAACTAGACGGGCTTCCTAAGAAAAAATGTACCTTGATAATATATGTGGTCATATAAATCCACCTGAATAGCTTAATTTTGGTGGATATTACAATCACCCATACTCAAATGTCACAACATTCTCGTGAAGTGTTAGACCCATTTGCAGACCTATTAGAAGGAAATTTACTTCTTATTTATACTCCTAATATAATCAATTTCTGGTTTCACGTGTTGAGATCAACACAATTAATAAAATATATAAATAAAAGACTTTCAATAAGGGAGACGATTTACATTGTGATAAAACCATTGTTCATATTGTTTTTTTTTCCTTTTTGGAGAATTATCTTATTAGGTTAAAGTTTCTGATAATGTTTTGATGGCTTATAATTTTTACTCCATCCATCCCAAAATGTTCTTTACACTTTATATTTTGGGGCGTTCCATAAAGTTCTTTATACTACCATTTTAGAAATAGCTTATATGGCTCATATTCCTTCTCACTTTTTTTTGGAGAAATCTCAACCACACAACTATACTATCTAAAAATTTGTACAAATTGTAAGTGTCAAGAATATTATGGGACGGAGGGAGTTTTTTTTTTTTGGAAAATTGAGAATTTAAGAATTGTATTTTGTATGTATCCAGCTAAAGAATGTACCTACGGAATGTATACACATGTCAACATTTGAGGTGCACTAATGAAGAAGACGGCAGGAAAGAATTTTGAAGGTATGGGATCATCCATCATCGGATCAGAATGAGTATCACTTTCTGGCCATGTGATGAGCACACCTGTGCCAATTGTAGGTCCAGGGCCCATACTTATTCACTGCTAGGCGTTGACTTGGTGGCTTATGGACTTATGTCAAGCTAGAGCCAAGCAGCCAGCCAAGTAGTCAACGTGGCTCAGAAAGGGGACAATTCAATTACAGTCGGCTAGTTGGTTATGACGAGTGAGTAACTGAGTATGTTCAGACGTAAAAGAGTAAAGCAGACTACAAGTCGAGAAACATAGCATCATCCGACTGGATCAAAATTGATTCTAATCCAAACAAAATCGGGTCGAGTTTGATTTAGTTGGCCAAAGCTTTCTTTTACAAGGGTCATTTTTTTTACAAGGACCCTAGTACCATATTTGTTAAAAACATTCTTCTTGCACGTAATGGAGTAACTAATTCTGGTGGAAGGGAAATAATTCTAACTTTATTTCATGGATAATGATGGGAGAAATATCAGTGTCCAAATGCACGGGCTTGATTGAAGGGAAATTAAGGCTTTGGTACGATTATGTGTTATAGCTTTCAAATTTAATTGTTACTTTACAGGAACAACTAGCTTACTAGCATGTGATGGCGATACAGCAACTGAATATTTCACCAAAATGATGGACATCAAGTTGTCTTTTCAAGGGTCGCTAACTAACTGGTTTAGTACCTACGCTAAAATGTGCAGCCTCTTAATCGGAAAGTTGCTTAACCAAAAATATACATAAAAAAACATCATTTAAATGCCGAAGAAGCCTTAAAAAACATATCCTGACCCGAAACTTGAAACTTGATATCTCCAATTTTTGCAACCAATTTGTATGGAAGTTGAAGGAAGACAGAAATATACTTCATTCAGTGTAAGGATGGCCTTTGGTTCACATCCTTGTACAGACATACAACTCTACAAACTTGGTTATGTATATAAAGCACAATTGCTGAACTTTAGTTAAAAAGAACACGGGGGAAACTGGAATCTGATGAAACACACCAAGGTTTATCATACTTGTGTTGCTGCAATCATCGTTCAGTTAATCACAACAAAAATTTATGTTTGAACTATATATAGATTTGTCTTCAATAGTAGATGCCTTATACTGTGATTATAATTTGCGGCCTTTCCTGTGATATAGATGTCCTCTAGTTCAAAATTCTTGCAAGAATCTGTGTATCTCCTCAGCTACAGCCTTGGGATATTCTTCCTGCGGTAAAAGGGCGCCTGGCACCTCAACGAATTTTGAGACCCCTTTGGCACCTCGAAGGGCTTCCATCTCAGCCTTTGACCTCCTGGGAGCTCCAGAAGCTGAGATCACAAGAATGGGAATACTGCCCTCCATGGCCGCAAAAATACTGACAAACTCCTCTCTGGAAGTGACGGGATCCAGGACACCAGTCAAGAAAGCTGCAGGCACATAGCGAGCTCCTTCCTTCTTCGTTAGAGCATATCTGCTCTGAACAATTTCTGGGGTCACATTCACAGGATCTGCATAAACATGAGATTTGTACTGGGATTGAATCGCGCTCTCATTACTGACAAGGACATTGTACATCATCCAACCCACAGCTGGTGCTCTCAAGGTTCCCCTGAGAAACCCGTACCTTGCAGATTCACAAACACAGGAGTTAGGACCCAAAAAAGGGGTGAAATTGGGTCAGCCTTCATGCATCCAGTATTCACTAAATGGATCCTGAATACTTGTAATAATAAATGCCCTATGATAATCAATTATACCTGCTCTCCATATTAGAATCCCGTCCAAAAACAATTGGAAGAGGACCAGCCCAGGTTGGTGCTACAGCTACAATAGCTGCTGGCTTCACCAAACCCTTCTTTGCAGCTCGAATGGCTATTGTGGCAGCATGCCCTCCTCCAACAACAACCAAATCCCTCTCTGTTCGAATGAGAGAGAACTATTAGCAAGATGAATAGGTAACTTGATGTTCAGACACTGGGAAAACAAAAGGAAACATGATGTACTGATAGTGACAAATAGATTATGACTGAAAGAAAGATGAGTAAAGTAGACATTAAGGAGACAGTGCAGGTCAATCAGATGGAGCATACATATATCCTCAAATTGATAATTTAAGCAATGATCACATTGATTAAACATAACAGAGTTCAAACAACTAAATTTGAGGTGGAGAAATTTGACAGAGTTCAAACAAAAGCCCCATCAAGCATAATGATATTGTATTAGCAGTTGATTGTCCTACTTCAATCTTCAAATCATAGTTTAATCACCAGAATATATGATAAGAGACATGACTATGATTACTGACCCTGAATGTAGACCTACTGATATGCAGCTTATAGCGAGCTAAAAAGAGGTGAACAAACATAACAGGAAATACTATATATTGTAGCACATAGTTAAAGATTCCAGCAACATCATCTGACTGCTCAAAAGTCTACAGCTGTTTGAGCAATTTCAAAGGATAGAGCTGACCCAGCTACCAGCTACAGGGTACCAGCACGCAGGACTCCAGGAGCGTGAGTCAAAAACTATTGCTTACACCTTAGAAATGATCGAAAGGGAACCTATAAGTCATATGACATTTGGTGAAAACTGACAAAGATGGGCACATCTGTAATCACAACAATCAAAGCCAATGCATGAATCACCGATGGCCTTGTACATAGGTATATCAAAGTTCAAAAAAACTGATGCTTAATAGTTTTCACTGGACCTTACATACATACTTGACAATTACTAAGGGCCGTAGACTTGCAAACACTTCAATTTTGACAAGAACCATGCGTAAATAGGATAGCCGAAATCCAAAATTGAATATGTACCACGATGACACTTGCATGCCATTGATGTTATGACAATATTCACAATGAAGCAAACAACAACATCACAAAATAAGCTCACACTACTAATAAATCATCAAATAAAAATTTCTCAAATGAGAATATTACGTACGTCCACAAACGAGCATTTAGTCCATAATCTATTATGAACACAAAATAGCTGTTAATAACTTAATACACACCTGATCTACACACAGGGCTACCAGGAGACTTGATCAAATCAACGAAAAACCTCTCCATAACATCTGCATTATAATCCAACTTCGGTCTATCGGAGTTGCCTAATCCAGGCCAATCAACAAGAGTAGCCCTCAAACCATCATTGCCATCTCGTTCCAAAATATCCGAAGTCACCTCAGTCCATTCTTCCACTGTACTAACATCCGATATTGTCGGTATCATAAGAATGTCCTTACTAGTCTTCTGAGAACCCTCCTTTTCGCGGTTCTCATAATACACTTTGATGGGCTTATCACTGTAGTTCCACTGCCAATAATCTTTCTGAAATGCAGGATATAATACTAGAAGTAAGACAATAACACTGTAACAGCATGATCACAGTCTCACAGTCTATCAATATGATCAAATACAGATAACAAATAAACTCTTACATTTAACACTTATAACTATCTTGTGATCATAAAGCCAAGCTAACACAGAACAAAAAAAAGAAGACATTTTTCAGAAAATTAAGGCAAACCCACATCAGCATTCACTAATATAAGGTGAAAGTTTGATTCTTTAATAAAATCAATGTTATTCCTAACACAGAATTCTCACTAAGTCAAAAAAAAGGATAAAGAAATGAGAGCAACAATGGCAAAATGAAAAGGGATGATCTTTACTTCTATAGCACAATTAAATGATTCCAAATGAAAATTAAACAAATACCCGGAAATAATATACCTTAATTGCGGCAGATGATTTGGTAGCAACAGAGATATTTGAATAATCAATTGAAGTAGAAGCAAAAACCCTCAATTGTTTTTGAGAAATTGAAGTTTTATAGTTGATGGGTCGAGCTAATTGGCGCGGGATTGGATTAATTTGGAGGTTAATTTTGGTGGGATTAAGTTGAATTGTTGTTTGGAAAGCCATGGGTTTGAGATTGAAATTTGTGGAATTTTTAGGGTTTAAGGTTGAGAATAATTTGGTAGAGCAAAATTGGGAAAGGGGGTTAGTTGAGTAGACCAGTGATCTGTGATCTTAGTTGGAGACTTGAGCTGACCGTTGGTCTGTTTTTTTCTTTTTTCTTTTTGTATTTTATTGTGGGTTTTTTCTTGCCTCAAATATTAAAAGGAATTATATGGCCAATGTGTTGATTTCTTGACCTTGCAATCCCAAATTCCCAAATCCCAATGTGTTTGCTTTCACATTTACCAGACAGGACTTTTGTGATTCCCAGTGTGTTTGCTTAGAAATCAAGCTGAGTTGGTTGGCGTAGTGGTTTAGCACATTGGATAGTCGTAATAGTTTTTCACTTTGGTCCTGAAAACAAGTGGTTGGAGGTTCAAATCCCAACTATTGTGAATGGAAAAAGCTATATACTAGGCTCATATAACTTAGTGCATTGATAATGGGGCAATTGATTGATCACAGAAGGTTGGATAACACTTAAAAGTAAAAGAAGAAGAAGTGTGCCATCAAAAAAGAGCTTGAATAAAAAAAGTCATATACATTACAACAACAACTGAGCATACTCTTCATTCAATGGGGTATTCGGGGTCAGGTTGTACTCATGTAAGCAACCTTATTCTTGAAGGAGATTGTTTCCGAGATTGACGCTAAATACATTGCTACATTGAAACATTAACGGGTCGTAGGTTATATGAAAATGTTTGATGGAAGCCATTTAGGCATTTACAATTGCGAAAATTTATTAGTAGGTGCGGGCCATTTTGGTGTTGGTTCAATTCACCGTTCAAGGCACCTTCAAGCTCTAATAGCATTATTGGCCTCATAGGGGTTCAATTACAAATCATACGAATTAATTGGGTTTGGAATGGCTCATCTTTGCCAAATGCCCATCAGCCCATTTCCACAAAACAATAAAACCCGAGGCACCAAAAAACAAAATACAAAATATTAGTCAGCTAGCTAGTATGACTTGGCAAAATCTAAACCGTCAAAAACATCATCAAAACCCAACCGTCAGATCTAGGTCTCATTTCCTTCCCCTAGGGTTTTTTAGACCAAGTTACCACCCACCACCAAAACCCCTTTCCTTTCTTTCCTTCGAACTCTCAGAAAAAAAGAAAAGAAAAAAACCAAAGGTGAGACGCAAGAGAGAGATTCACATTTCACAAAAATGGTGCAGCGTCTCACTTACCGTAAGCGTCACAGTTACGCCACCAAATCCAACCAGCACCGCATTGTCAAGACCCCTGGTATACTATTTTCCTCTACTCCTCTCTCTTTCCTATTTCCTCTTGTGTTTTTGGGTGCTACTGTTTCTTGGTGTTTTACGTTAATTCCTTTCTGGGTTTTTCTTGTTTTGTGATTTTAGCATCTGG
>ONZK01006473.1:0-11359 GCA_900322385.1 Pharnaceum exiguum
TGCAGCATCATTTTCATAATTTTCTGAACATTATTGTCATAACTAAAACGGTGTAATGTAAGTACAAAGTACTCTATAATTTGTACAGACAAAAGAAACAAATAGTTACGACAAAAAACTCATATATTTTGTACTGACAATTCCATTAATTAGTCAGTACAAAAGTATCGTTTTTCTAAGTTAACTTACACCCCAAACACGAACTGTGTATATATTAAAAATAATAATTTTCAAAAAAAAAAAATTCGTTTTTTTTTGTATTTTTTCGGAATAAAAAAATAATTAAATTCATAAATACAAGTCAATCAAGGGTCCTCCTTAAATTTAGGACAAATCTAAAGATTGACAATTGTCCTTGTGAAAACCCTTATGATCCTTGTTTTTTGTGACAAGTACTATGTATTTTTCATTGTTTGCTCAAAGAAACTTATTTAGACTTGTTTAGAGCTTGTCAGCTGGAGCCTAATTTCTTCTTTTATTTTTTCTTTGTAAACACTAGACTGTAGTCACCCTAGGACATTTTTTTTTTTGATGCAACTAGGACAATAAATTTGGGTGTTGATAGTGGTTGTGAACTTCTGATGTACATCTGAAAGTCAAGCGACCAATCCATTGCTTTGGAATGTGTGATTCATCTGAGAGTCATGTTTATAACAATGCTCCGGTGGCTATGGATGTTGAAACTCCCAAGTCAGTTTCAAGCGAGTCAACTATGTGTAAGATCTAAATTTGGTTGTGAATTGGTGGCTTATGAAGTTATGAGTCATATGTGGATGAAGCAAGTATCCATTTGACCAATATGATGATGCTTATAGTTACTAAATGAAAGCTGCGTTATACACCAATACACGATACATTGTGAACTCCTAAGTCCTAACTTTTTTAAAAGACTGTCATGATAGAACATCTATAAAGTTGATACACTTGAAAACATGGAAAAAACTTAGGCGGGTTAGAGACCCACCAGGTCACTCTAGCAATCTCCTGAAAACATGGCTAAAATAATTAACCCCTAATACCTAAAAGGAGAGCACCATAAGCACAACAAGAGGTATCTAACCAATTCCCATCTCATATCATATCATCACCTGCTGGTTGAGAACCAAGCAATTGTGCTACGAGTAGTAGAACTCAAGTTAGTGAGGCAGTAAGTGACTTGGACAGTAGTTGGACAAGGCAATTTTGGTTGTATTTTTCGTCTTTAAACGATTCATATTAAGCATCCCGTCTTCCTTGATTGTGCTTCTTTCTTTTTTTGTAATGATTTACTAGTAAATTTTGTATTCACAAATCAGAAACCTAAATAGGAAAAGATTCTTGACGTCTTAAAATGAAAAAATAGTAAAATACGCAATTTTCAGACATCCTTAATCCTGATATACGCATGTAGCAACAGTGATGAGCAATTTATACTGTAGTTCCGAATTTACGATTGTGAATTGTCTAGATACGGGGTACTTTACTCTTGATATCCGCATGTAGAAAATAAAACTGTAAAGTCCTTTCATATCTCCCCTTAATCTTCGCCGTCAAAGCTCTGTCCAGATACTTAACCTTCTGTCATTTTCTTCCTGCACAAAACAGCACACTATTTCCCCCTTCCTTTTCATTTCATTCAAACCATACCGTACCACACCACACCACAACCATGACAACCCAAATCACCACCACCCAACCCGAACCCAAATGGTCCGACCTCCCAAAAGAAATCCTCCGCCGCATAGCCCGTTACCTAGACTGGCGCACAGAACTACCAAAAGTTCGAGCCGTGTGCCCATCATGGCGCTCCAACCTCCCAAACAACCCACACATATTCTCAAACACCATACACAAAATCGACTCTTTCACTCTCTTCCCTTCCCACTTTTACCTCGTTACCCCTCTCTCCCAACCCAAATCGAAATCAAAATCCCCGTGGCTTATCCGTGCAAACCAAACATCCCCCAACACCAATACTTACTCTCTCCAAAACCCGTTAAACCAAACACAATACATCTCCAGAGATTCCCCCGTAAGAACTTCACTCTCTCTCCTTAACACCCACTTCCTCGAACTTTCCACCACCTACACTCTCATCAGGGAAGAATTCAAACCACCAATTCTCTGCGCTAAGAAGGTCGTTGGCGGTTGGGCGTTGGACTCGCCTTTCCGTTTCTCAATCTTAGCCCAAATGGTCCCTAAACACGGTGACCAAATCATGCTCTTCTGGAAGTACGGTGACAAGAGTTTCACACTTGTTAAAGGCGCTAACTCAAACACCCCTCTCAAAATCGTCGACAGTGCTTTCTTCAATAAAAAGTTTTATTCTTTTGATATAAAGAAGTGGGAAATTGGCGTTCTTGACCCTTTGAATGTCAACGAATGGGCAGAAATGGAATTTCACCCTGCTCCTGATATTTACCTCTGCAATGACAGTAACGGGCAGTACATTGTTACCTTCAAGAACAGTCCTTTATATCTTAGGGATGTCTATCTTGTACCTACAAGTGTTGGGTTGTACTTAATCTTTGAGGTGGTTGATGATGTCGGTGAGGGTGATGGTACGCAGCAGCATGTGAAGGGTAGGATGATAGTGTACAAGATGAGAGAGAGTGGAGTAGAGGGGGTGAAACAGAAACAGAAACCCACTTGGGAAAATGTGGAAACTTTGGATGATCAAGTCTTTTTCATAGGATATGACACTTCCTTTGCTGTACCACAAGTGAATTTACCACAGTGGAAACCGAACTCAATCTGTTTGTTAACTCACCCAGGTTTGCTATCTCTGGAGTTTCCGGTGAGGGTAGGGAGTCTTGAGAAGATGAGTTTTGAGGACTTTGGGAAGTGTCTTGGTGTGTTTGTGTTGGGAGAAGAGGAGAAGGGTGTTGTTCTGTTTAAGGAGCTGCCTGAGGAGGTTTACACTGGGCTGTTCTTTCTGCCGCCGCCTTGGGTTAAGTGGGTTTACCCTGGTTTTGATGATTTGGAGGTTAATTTTGATAAGATTATGCTTGGGAAAGATCCTCGGTTTGGTGAAATGGCGTTTTCTGCTGTTGTTGATGAGTAGATTTTGGGTTCTTGGTAGTCACTCTTGGTGTTGGTACAATCTAATATATGTTAAGCTATGATAGAGATTTGAATATGATGATTAAGGTATGCATTGTAGTTTGAAGGATGAAGTTTTAGTAGAGGTGATAGCTTCATAGTTAGTTACTATGTCTGTCAGTATGTCTTTGAAGTTTGAACTTTGACTTAGTGGCTTTAAAGTTTATGCAATGCTGAATAATTAGGGCTGAGTATTTTGTTTGATTTTGTTCTGTTGTGTGTCTGTTGGAGCTTAAGTTTGTCTGTCTGATACGTTTATTGTTGTGAATATTGTTTAATTTCGTAGAATGGAATTGATTTTGAAGGCTAAATAATGACTTGATGATATGTTGTAGTAGCTGATTTGTGAATGTCAGAAATGTGGAAATTAAGCTTAGTGATCTGTCAGACTGGGCGGGCATAGGTTTCAACTGTATGGAACAGAGGGTTTCTGAGGCTTCTCTGTATTAATCGAGTCAAAAATGTTGAGCTATCACTCTTGCTGATTAAGTTGCTTAAAGCTTGATTTCGTCAAGGCCTTCATTTGATATATCCAATTCTATTTACCTATGCTTTGCGTCCTTAGGCTGAATGATGCATAAACATGTCTAGTAGTGCATTTAACATTTTAAGATTTTGCTGTTGCACTTACTGTCTCTATTAGTCTATTGAGTAGCGCGGGTTTACCAAATTTAGGATTCCTTTCTCAGACTGGTTATTGAAGTATTGATAGTGCATTTAGATCAAGGTGCATGATTCATTTGCTGCTTATTACTTTGTGAAACTGCTCTGTGCCCCGAAGTTCAGGCCCAAGCGAAAGGTTTTGCAGGAAAGTTGTACTAGTATCCCTATTAGTGTGTCAAAAATACAAAGCTTTCATTTGGTTGACATACTACTCATTTTCCCCAGTTTGAGCTTTGTAAACATAAAAATCATCTGCATATCGATCCAATAGCTGATGTGCCTGTTTGGGAATCATTTTCTATGCTTCCATTGATCAATTTATATATGTTAATTTTCTTAACTGATGCCCTTGTTATTGTCCTTTTGGATCTTGCATAAAGTTGGCTTATTTGAGAAGATCCCCCTCTTTCCTTCCTGCATTGTTTGCTTTTTTCAGTTGTTGATTTGATATGGTCAGAGATTTCGGGTGGTCAATGTTTAGGTTTAAAAGTTTATAACACTCGGTAAGTGTTTACTCGGATCATCGGATGTTGAACAGTCAGTTTGAGCATACAAGAGCCCTTGGTAAGTGTTTACTCGGATCATCGGATGTTCTTTCCATTAGGGTTAAGTGTTGCTGCACTACTCTTGGGGTGTGGGGTGTTTACTGGGATCTTCTTTCCACTAGGGTTTAGTGGTGCTGCACTACTCTGGGGAATATGGCGGTCAAGCTGCACATGCTCAGGTATGTTAGATTGCTAGGATGTGTGAGGAACATGTTGGATTAGCTGGATTAAGAGAATTTTGTTGGCTTCGTGATACTTGATGGTGGGGAAGATTAAGGTGGTGATCACTGATGATTATTAGTAGATATATTCAATTGTTAGTGGTGACTTTGGGGTATAGGTATTTGGTATTCCTATGTCATATTTAGCTACCATAGAGATTTGGTGCATATGACATAGTATTGTCATACATTATGAACTATGAAGTTAAGTTGTCCAGTGACAGTAGTTCAAGCTTTTGGTAGAGCTGATATGGAATAGCATTTATGCCTCTAAACTTTTGTCTAAACAGCTTGGAGATGTATGCAAAATGCAATTTTGTGTTAGCCTGTGTACTGTGTTATGTGTACAGTAATGTGTAGCAGACTTGCAGTTGTTTCTGTTTTTGAAATCTTGCAGGCTGGAGAAGGCCCAAGGTTTCTATTTTGTTCTCGTTGTAGCTGTTGTAAATGTCTGAATGATGTTTTTTTTTTGTCAAAAATTGCTCACAAGGCTTAGTTATGAAATGTTGAACTCCGTAGTCAGCCCAAACTGAGAAGTTTTGCACCCCTTGAAACGAGCGCATGTACATCACACTTCTTACGGTGGTTGCCAAAGCTTCGAGTTAACCCGAAATAGGCCATGGAGTTTGATCTACCAAATGAAAAGTAGTTTTTTTTTTCTTTTTTGATGGCACTACTAGAGTACTAGCTAGGTTTAAACTGTACGTAAGTAACAGAGGCAAATTTTCCCGTGGAATTGGCTCCATTTCCCCCCCCTCAATGATATACAAATAATACAATCGTGTGTTAAGCTGATCTTCAAGGTAATCACGTCTATCGTATTCGTATGCGTATATACGTCTAGCAGCTTTGTGTTAAATGTGGTCTCGCAACCCATTGGATATCCTGATTCCTGAGTAACGATTTTTACTGTGATCCTATAATATCCTCGGAAACGCATGTAACACGAGAGCTTTTGTTTGGCCCCACTGTGAATACTATTGCTAGCTATTTATGGGGCCTAAAAAAAATTAATTTTTGTATAGGTTAACAAACCTAGAGTTGGCAAACGGGCCCATCGGTTCGGATTCGCTTCGGTTTGATTTCGGTTCGGGCTAGCTCGTTGACCGGTCAATCGGGTTTAATTCGGTTTGATTTGGGATTAAACTGGTTCGGGTTACAATCGGGTTATCAATTTCGGGTTAGATTCGGTTCGGGTTGGGTCGATTTTGGTTCGGGGTTCGGTACCATTTCATTTATTTTTTTCCCCGACGATGTAAGTTGTTAAATATAACTAAACAATTAAAGTTTCTTCTAATTGAAATATGTTTTAATTGTTTAGATTTGTTATTAGCGTATATATCATGATAACAAAGATAATTAATAGGGTTTATTCGGGTTCGGTTTGGTTCCGATTTATTCGGGCTTAACTAATTCGGGTTTAAAAACGGTTTGGATTCGGTTCGGGTTGAAACAGGTTGGCCCAATTTGCCACCTCTAAACAAACCCTCTGTTACCTTCAACTTGATAAAATCGTTGGGCAGCTTGATACCGACTCAGGTGCTTTTTTCGATAAACCTGGTAAAATCATTATGTAATTTGATATTTATATACTTCAACTTAATTTAACTTAATGTGATACTTCCTCCGTCTCCGATTGAGTGTCCACTTTTATTTTTTGGTTCTACTTTGACCGTTAATAACTCACCAAAAACATTGAGTTAGGATGTAAAAATTATATGATAAGGTTGTTCGTCAAGTTAGCTTTCAAACGATATAAATTTTTGTAAATTTTAAACACATATAGTGCTCAAAATATGTGGTCAAAGTGAATGTCGAAAGTCAAACTAAACACTCAATTGAGGACTCGAGTATAAACTTACACTGAACTTGATATAAATGTTTCTAAACCTGATATTGCTGTGTTAGAACTTAATATTGATGTTCATAAACTTTATATAAAACTTTAATATCGATTTTTAACTATTTGAACTTGATATTATCATAGTTAAACTTGATATTATCATAGTATCTATTTAAACTTGATATCAAATATATTGAATCTGATATTACGCAAAAAAAAGCAATTTTAAAAACACCCAAGAAAAATAGAGGACTAACAATTTTCTCTAATTCTTAGGTACATCGGGTGTACGGGTACACCTTGTGTATTTATAAATAGTATTATAACATTATATCATTAGTCACATTTTTAATGTCATTAGTCAATCCTTTTGAAATTAGTCATAAATCTATAAGGTGTACAACCCGGTATACCAAAGACTTGCTGAACAATTATTACCATTTGTAACAACCGTATTGCTATACGGTAGACAATGTAGAATTGCTCATGTAACACTGCAACACTGCAACAGCGAGTAAATGATAGTCCTGCCTAGTCGACTCAACTCGGTCTTCACTACTACAAGCCTACAAGTCTACAACTATGACCACAGCTGTTTACTCGTTACTCTAGTACAGTACTCCCCTACTCCGTAATACAGTACTTCTACAGCTAGAGTAGCTTTCAAGGCAAAATCAAACTTTCGTCCTTTCGTATCTCCAATTCAGTCAAAAGGTCTACTCGTATTGAATATCACTACTCCGTAGTTCACAACTACCATCTTTCTCATTCTTTTCATTTCCACCTTTGGACAATAACCAAACTCATTTCTCTTTCATTTCATTTCATTTCAAACCCATTTCTCATGGCAACCCGACCCACTCCCAGCACCAAAACCCAACCCAAACCGAAGCCAAAGTGGTCCGACCTCCCAAAAGAAGTCCTGCACAACATAGCCAGCCACCTAGACTGGCGCACGGACCTACCAAGAGCGAGAGCCGTATGCCCATCATGGCGGTCCAACCTCCCAAAAAACCCACCCTTGCTCTCAACCACCAAACTCAAAATCCCACCAAACTCCCCTAACGCACTCACCATCTTCCCTTCCCACTTTGCCCTCCTAACCCCTATCTCCAACCGACCCGAATCGAAATCGAAATCCCCGTGGCTTATCCGGGTCAACCGAACAACAGCCCCCAACACCTTCAACCTCCTAGACCATTTCAGCTATTCAAAATTCATCTACACAAAACCACCCATCACTACTTCACTCTCTCTCCTTAACACCAACTTCCTCCATCTTTTCACCACCTACACTCTCTTTGACGAACAATGCATTTCACATCCTAGATGCTCTGATAAAGTCGTTGGAGGTTGGGCCTTGGACTCACCTTTCCGTTTCTCCGTCTTGATTCAGTCCAAAAACGGCCCACCAGCCTTCTGGAAGCTCGGTGACAAGAATGTCACACCAGTCAAAGACCGTAACTCAGACACCCCTCTCAAAATCGTCGAAAGCGCTTATTATAATAAAAAGATTTATTCTTTTGATCTATCTCGGTGGGAAATCGGCGTCATCGACCCTTCCAAGGTGAAATACAAATGGGCAAATATGGAATTTCACCCTGCACCCGATATTCACCTCTTTTTTGATGACAATATCGGTCGGTGCATGCTTAGCTTCAAGGACAATCTTTTCTATCTTAGAGATGTCTCTCTCGTACCTACTGGTGTTGGGTTGTACTTGGTATTCAAGGTGACTGACATGGCTGACGATGACAAGGGTAGCATGATAGTGTACAAGATGAGAGAGAGTGGAGTGAAACCCACATGGGAAAATGTGGAAACTTTGGATGATCATGTGTTCTTCACAGGATTTGGCACTAACTTTGCTTTACCAAACGCTTCAGTGAATTTACCAAAGTGGAAACCGAACTCAATCTGTGTTTTTACCCCCCCTGGTGATGAGGATCCATTGAAGTTTCCGGTGAGAGAGGAGACTTTTGGGAGCAGGAGTATCGATATGCTTGGGGAGTATCTTGGCGTGTTTGTGATGGGAGAAGAGGAGAAGGGTATCGTTCCGTTTGATCAGTTGCCTAAGAAGGAGTACACTGGGCTGTTTTTTCCGCCGCCGCCTTGGGTTATTTGGCTTTGTCCTGGGTTTGGTAAGCAGATCAGGTTTTCTAAGTTTTTGCTTGGGAAAGGTATTAAGGTTGGTGGTGGGACGGGGACTGTTGTTTCTTTACGTGGTGATGGTTCTGAAGTCTGAAGATGATGATTGATGAGTAATTTTGGGTTGTTGGTATAATAGAATCTACTTTACATTAAGCTATGGTAGAGTTTTTCTTATGGTGATTATGTAGTATGAAGTTACATGATTTAGTAGTGTATGCAGGTTGAAGAATGATGTTGGAAATTCTAGCTTTTGGTAGAGGTGATAGCTTCAAATTTAGTTATTATGTATGCTTTTGAACTTGGACTAAGTGGCTTTTGAAGTATATGCAATGCTGAGTAATTTGTCCTGAGGATCTTCTGTTTGATTTTGTTCTGTTTTTTGTTTGATTTTGTTCTGTTTTTGTGACTTTGGAGCTTAAGTTTATTATCTGTTTTATTAATTGTTGTAGTGACTAGTGAATGTTGTTTCATTTAGTTGGATTGCTGAATGACTCGTGAAATGTTGTGGTAGCTAATTTGTGAATTTCGGAAATGTAAGCTTAGTGGCCGGTCGCCTGGACCTAGGTAACAACTGTATGGAACAGTGGGTTACCTGCAGAATCGACACAGTTGGATCTTCTCTATATTAGTTGAGTCAAGAATGTTGAGTATCCCTCTTGCTAAGTTGCTATAAGCTTGAGTTTCCAAGGCCTTCTTGTTGAATTCATTGGCCATATCGAATAGGTGCATGTCTGGTAACTTTCTGACTCCCTTCTCAGATGGCTATTGATAGTGCATTTGGATCAAGTTGTTTGATTTATTGCTGTTGATTACTTGTGTAAATAGTGACTAAATACCGTTTCTGCCGAAGTTCATGTCCACTGCTTGGTCTACTATTAGTATCCCTATCAGTTCATCAATTATACAAAGCTTTCAGGTTGACATGGTGCTCATGTTGCGCAGTTTGGAATTTGTTAACTTATAAATCCATATGCATATCAATCCAATAGCTGGTGTGATGGTTTATACCTGTGGTTATGCTTGTTTTTTTTCTTCCTATGCTTCATTGATTAGTTTCCATAAATAGTGGTCTATTTATTGCTTCTCTGCTACTGCTAGAAGTTTAAGTGAAATTGTCCTGCACATAACCTTTCCTCAATTGCTGCCCTTGTTGATTTCCTTTTGATCTGCACTATCCAACTTTGATCGCTTAGAAATGGCTTATTTGAGAAGATGCCCTGCGATCCTTTCTGGATTGTTTTATTCAGTTAATGATGATTTGATCTGGTCAGATAATTTGGGTGGGAGAGTTGGAGGTTTATAACACGTTAGGTTATTTGAGGATTCAAGAAAAGATAGAGGTCAGTTTGAGAATCTCCCTTGTTTGAATGTTTTTAATACAAGAGCTCTTCGTAAGTATTTACCGGAATGTTCTTCCAGTTAGGGTTCAGTGGCGCTTAGCTACTCTTGGGGATATGGGGGTCAAGCTGGACAAGCTCAGATCAAGGGAATTTTGTTTAACTTTGAGCTGTGATTGATGGTGGTAGCTATATTCAATTGTTAGTGGTGACTTTTGGTATAGGAATTCTGTATTTGGTTATCATAATTTAGCTACTGTGGAGATTTGCTGCATATGATGTAGTAATGCCAACATTTAAATACGCTAGACCGCTAGTGATGTCAGTAGTATATGAAGTTATGTTGTCCAGTGACGGAATTTCAAGCTTTTGGGAGAGCTGATCGCATGTGTGCCTCTAAGATTTCGTATAAACAGCTTGAAGTATGCAAGATGCAATGTAGCAATGCTGTGTAGTGTAAATTCTGCTATGCATAATAGTGGCCGGGATGTCCCCAACCTAGCTATTTGGGTATCTTCTGGTTGTTGTGTGTGTTTAAGATGTGGAGGCTGGAGCTAAGCTGCTGAGGTTTTTCTGTTGTTGTTGTTGTTGTTGTTGTGAATGTAGGTTTTTGTTGATTTGCTAACGCAAGGCTTACTCATGAAATGTTGCAGCAAGTGTTGTGTATGTCAGATATTATGTTATGGAAATCTAAGCTAGTGGTTGTAGCTAGGTTCAAACAGTAAGGAACAGAGGCAAAATTTCCTGTGGAATTGGTACATTGTTGTTGTTTATTTTTAGATATATCGTAATGGTTTGTTAAGCTGATCTTCTGTTTTAATAATAACATCAAAAATGTCGAGGTTTTCACGTCTATCGTTTGCGTGTGTATCCGTAGTGCTAGGCTGCTAGCAATGACTTGCGCAGGTTCGGAGGGTGGAGATTCATGTATCATTTGATGCTGGACATTGCATCACCCATTAGTCCATTACCCCATGATTGGATTCAGCTGCATTGGCTTCTCTATAGCAGTTGGAATTCCCCCTAATTATACTCTCTCTCCCTCCCTCATCTTCCCTCCCCCTCTCCCAAAACAATTCATTTTCTTAAACACTTCTCCACAAACTCCCCCAAAAACAATTCATTTTCTTAAATTGTGTGCTCAATTTCAAAGTAGAACAAGAAAAAGAAACAGAATGGAACATTTTTTTTAATGAGCACATTAGTGTCTTTATAGCAATTGGAAGATCTCTATACGAGACCGAGACAAGTCTATAAGGGTTGCTTTTTGTTATTTATTAAAGTTTGGAAAGATTTACTAATTAAGAGAAAAAAGGGCACTAATTTGAGATCCCTCTATACCTAATAGTTATCTTTTTCAACTCAGTTTTTAATTGATTCATATATAAGGACTACAACCTCTGTCTCTATTTATCCTTATGATATTCCATTTTGGGATGTTTCAATTTGTTCTTATGATTTCTATTTTGGGTAGCTTTTTTGTGTCAAAATTACCTTTTAACCCCTAACATTCTTGAC
>ONZK01006481.1:0-11320 GCA_900322385.1 Pharnaceum exiguum
CCAATTTACCCCTTTTCATTTTTATGCTTTCATTTCATTTTATGATTTGAAAAGGGGTAAATTGGACATTTAACATTCATAAATTTGAAAATCAACTGCCACGTCACCAATTTTAACTGTCAACCTTTCGACTTAACGGTCAAACCACTAAAACGCTAACGGAACAAAACCTCAGGCCACCAAAATGACAATATCCAAACCTCGGGACATCAATTCATAATTAGCCCAAACCTCAGGACACCAAAATGCAAAATATCCATTTCTCAAAATATAACGATTTAAATTTTTTCCTTTAGAGAATTTTGAAGTCAATAAAAATAGTAAACAATTCAAGAAGCAGAATGTGCTATTGTATTTGTGAGTTTGGGACTAGCATTCTGGAATATTCCACAATACACCTTCTCCAAGAGTAAAGGAAATACCAAGAAAAACAGAATTTTGAAAAATCTGAATATTATTTTCCGCGAAATAATATCCTGGGCCCACAAACATTCTCCTAGTCTTCCTCTTTCCTCTCGCGTCTCTGCTTATTATTTTTTTTTAAAAAAACCCTCACCTCACTCACTAAGAACTAAAAAGCAAAGCCTACTACACTCTCTCTCCAATTCCTTCCTTTCGTTCCCACATCAGATCAGATGGCTTCATCAGTAGCTCTCCGTCGCCTCGCGGGCAGTATCCTCTGTCCACGTGGCGGCATCACTCTCTCCGCAGCCACCCGCTCTTGCTTCAATACCAGCAGCAACGTTGCTCTCCACATCAGCCGCCGCCACTACAGTACTGCCTACCCCTTCACAGGTACTTCAATTCCCTAATTAAAAACTTGTCCATCAAGCATTAAACTTTTAATATTATATTATATGTACTGAATATGTGATATTACAAGAAACTTTTTTTTACGAGCATATTAATTATAAAACCATATTATTGATTGAATTGAAATTTGACGTGCGTACGTACATTGAATTGTATTGATCCGTCAATTCAACAAAAATAATTAGTATCGGAAAAAGTTTGTTTAATTTGTTAGTTTGATTTGTGAATGCATGATCATTGTGAGGATGTAATCATGTGAATGTTTGGAAATATAAAGTAGCTAGACATATATATGTTCCAAGTTTAATTGTTCATCACCAAACAGCGTGACGTTACCTTAGTATTAAGAGTGGTCCAAATGACAAAAATACCCTATTTAAATGATGGTAAGATAGAATGGTCCTTTAGTGTATAAGGGTAAAGCTAGTTGGAACTTTGGTAAATTTGAGATATTTTTTGATGGAATTTTGAGATATTTTAAGTGGACAACTAATTATGAGTTTATGAAGACAATCTAAATTGGGTTGTCCATAATTAGTGGCTCACTTAACATTTCAAAATTCCAACTTAACCCTTATATTGTAATGTTCTAATTACTCTTAAAAAATGCTAAATGAAGTGTACAATTGAACTTCAATAAGGCAGGCCACTAAGTATAAGAGAGTAATAGTTACTTAGTTAGGAATCTAATATTATACTCGTAAGAGATTGTTAGGTCTAAGAAACGAAATATGAGTTGAACGTGGATTAATTACTTTGATTTCATTATTGTTTAATTTGGATCTGGCTGAATATAATATAATGTAATAATAAGAGGGTACGGTGTTTGTTTGATGTTCAATTGGCAGTGGTGAGAGGCTCGAGGGAGATAGTAGGCCGAATTAACGGGATGAACTACACAGACCGTCGATTCGTGGTGTACGAAAAACCCGCCAGCAGGGAGGCTATAACAATAGGACAGATAACGGAGAATGAGGAAGCACTTCACGTGACGGCGGACTTGCCAGGGCTGTGCAAGGATGATGTCATAGTGTATGTCCATAAGGATGCGTTACATGTGATCATGCCCAGTGAAGACCTGATCACTAAGAGGCTGAGAGAGACCAACAAAGACAAGGAAACAAAGGCGTCTAAAGCTGACGAGAAGTTTAGCACTAGGTGCATGGGCCGCCTTGCGCTCACCCCGAAATCGTACAAAGCTAATGAGGTCAAGGCTGAGATGAAGAATGGTCAGCTTCACATCACTGTGCCCAGGTTGAAGATTGAGGAGAGGGAAGATCTTATCAATATCCCTGTTGTTTGATTATATTTGGTGGTCTAATCTGGTGATAATATATTGATCATGATATATGAATGATTGAATGAACTAAATATCAACTAATTAATCAAGCTAGTTTATGTTTATCTAGCTAGAATGACTAAGTAACAGATCTGAGGTATTCGCAGCACTTTTGTAATTCTCTAGCTTGTTGATTTGAGTTCTAAGTTCTAACAACTCAACTAAGTACGTACTGCAAATTAAGCTTCTGCTCAGTCATTTATGTGAATGAATTTCGGGATCTTATGTTTGTGCTAATTTAAATTAGCCATTTCCCTGTTGTTGGTTGGCTTTTATTTGGGGTAAGCAATGATCAGTGTATCATAATCATTGGATCATTCGTGATCACTTATTCACTTGACCGATGCGCCTTTCGATTGCTGCCAGAAATGGTTAAGGTTGATTCATAGACTAGCCATGGTTTTGTTTGTTTGTAGCTAGAGACTATAATAAAGTACGTGTAAACTGTTCAACACGAAATTTGACTGAGTTAAAAGTAAAATAAGCCTAATTAAATCATCTCACATGCATGTAAACTCAATAGAATATGATCTTACATAATTGAGCCAATTCAATCAAGTTAATTAGGTTTCTGAAGTGTTTAACTTAAGTTCAATTACTGAAAATGAAAATCATAATGGTAAAAGTCCCTACCTATACAGTACAACAACAACAACAACAAGGACCCGTAAAACATTATTCTGACCCCTCTCCTTTCCTTGCGGCTCTGCCTACATAAATCATTAGAACCAATAAAAACCCAAACACACTCAGTAGAAATTAATCAAAGCCTACGTACTACACTCTCTCTCCTATCCCTTCCCCACAATCAGATGGCTTCATCATCAATGGCTCTCCGTCGCCTCGCCAGCGGTATCCTCCGTCCACGTGGCGGCATCACTCGCTCCACCTTCGCACCTGCAGCCACGCGCTCCTCCTCCTCCACCAACCTCGCTCTCGGCAGCCGCCAGTTCTCCACCTCCTCCTTTACCACAAGTATGTTATATTGTTATTGTGATTGTGATTTTGCATGCTTAGCAAGTTTAGCTTCATAGCTTGTTGTGTTTTTATTATTAGTTGTTGAGTATTATTTTGTGATGTTCTCTTGTTTATATTGTTTGTGAGCTTAAATCAATTGCACATGCATATATATGATATTAATTAGTAAATAAAGCCAAGAAATTAGTTTTGGAAAAGCTTGTATATGTTTGATTTGTGACATGATACCGTGGAGGAAACCAAGGGGTAAATTGTCGAAAACTGCCCTTTTGTTATTTTCATGGAGAGAGTAAAAATGAGTCCTTTACCGAATTTAAGGGTGTAATTGGATTTTGAGAATTGAACAACTTATTATTGGAATGTTGGCAGCCCAATATAATTAAAACAATGAACTTGTGATATTTGGATGTATAGAGTACTTATTTGGAGATCATAAAAACTTGTGTGACCTCGTTTCATGTATGAGTAGGGGTAACTAATGACAAAAATTCTTGATTAATGACCTTCAGTGTATTCACACAAAATTTTCTGTTTAGAGATATGTATGTTATATTTGAGATTCATCATCATATTATCATATGTACATGTTACTTATCTCGGACTCGGAAGTGGATGGGTATTGAAAATACCGTACTGATCATATCAATATGTTTCATTTAATCGTATAAGTATTTAGTGAATTTGCATATAGACAAGAATATACTTAGATTTCATTTATAACTTGTGGCGGTTTGGACTTGATCGGCTGATTAATGAAGGGGTGTTTGTGTTCGTGTTTGTTGATGATGAATTTGCAGTGGCAAGGGGCAGGGGAAGGAAGATAAGCAATTTTGAGCAGGTGAAGTTCGAGGGCAATCAATTCGTCGCCTACACGACACCCAGCCGTGGGACAGGAACAACAGGGGAGATGAAGGAAGACAAGGATGGACTGCAACTAAAGGTGAATATGCCGGGGCTTGGCAAGGAGAACGTAAAAGTGTTTATCGAAGACAACGAGCTGGTGATTGTTGGCAAACAGGGAACAGATAAGATGGATGGTGATGATCATATTCACACACTATACAGTGGCAACGTTTTGCTCACCCCGAAATCGTACAGTGCTCAAGGGATTAAGGCTGAGATGAAGCATGGTCAGCTTAACGTTACTATTCCTAGGAGGCCTGAGGAGACTGACGTTCCTGCCTTTGTCAAGGTTGTTTAATTTGGTGGTCTGCTGATGATTAATTGATCATGAAGTAATTATAACTATAATTAATTAAGGTACTAGCTCGTTCATATTTTGTCTAGAATGACTAGTTGAGATTTGAGTTGTGGTGTTCTTATCAGTTGATGTAATTCTCTATCTAGTTGAGTTGAGTACTAACTAGAACTACGGTCAAGCTTTGGCATCTAATGTTGATAATGAATTTTGGGATGATGAGATCTTATGTATGTGCTAATTTGCTTTTAGTTATTTCACTGCTGATGGCTGGCTTTTTGTGTAAGCATTGATCAGTGATCTGATCAGTGATCTGATCACCATTAGTAATTTCATCCATCGTGTCATTTGTTCTGTTTATGCATCTTTCGAATTTCGATTGCTAGTTGGATTTGCCAGAAATGGGCAAATGGCTATGGTTGATAAAAGGACTAGCAATTAGTCTGATTGTTTGTTTATTTGTACAGAACTGAAGACTGACAATTGTTCAATGCGAAACCTTTCTCAGTAACTGCTCAGGCTCTAGCCTCTAGTCGCTTCGATCAGTTGGATCCAATATACATCATTTTTTATTTTTTGGTCTTTTTCAACTCCTCCCATATACAGAAGTACAGAAGTAACAGAACCCCTAATTTTTATTCTTGTACCAATTTTTCAAAAGGATGCAAAAGAGTTGAATACTACACTATTTCATTCCTTACCTTCAAAAAAAATAAAATCATTTGGGAACTAGATGAGACACGAAATGATCGATACAGATCTTAATAGTAAGGGATTATATATTGAGACACTAGATGAGACACGAAATGATCGACACAGATGATCTAGGGGAACTGGAAATAAGAATTTGTACCAAGATAATGGCGCTTGGCTTGCTACGGTCAATAGATCATCCAATTTTAGCTTTACACAAACGACAACGTCCTTATCTGGTTGGGACCTCCGTTTGCCGGCCAAATATGTTCTGGCCTTCTGGGAGGGTATGCTATTAGCCAATTCCACAATCATACCATTGTTTTTGAGCGACCAATGCTGACCTTGCTTATTCTCACCGCACAAATCCACAGTGATTGGTTGTCCACTATGAAGAGGACTTGTAAGGCATCTGTTAGTGAGATCAGTTTTGGGGCGAATGGTTCCGTCTGGATAGAGCACCCATTGCTGTCCTTGCTCGCCACGAGAGCATGCCATTAACGACAGTGCAGCTCCATCTGTTTGCAAGCAAAGATCAAAAAAACCAGCAACGGGCACATTCCAAGCTGCATTGCCTATACTAGCTAGGAACCCCGGAAACCAACCTAGCTCAAACTGTGAGGTACTGGTTTGGCAGGTTCACTCTAACAGTAGAATACGCGGAGCCACTTAGTCACTTACCACAGTGAGGAAATTCAGAAGTCCAGACTTGGTGTTGAAGATGGACCCGTCATGTAGCATCTGCCATGTTGTACGCTCTTGCTTGATCACTACTAATGGATCTTGGGTTGGGTATCAGGTGCAGTTAAGCTCATATATACCCCTAGAAGTGATCGAGCCATTTGCATTAAGGCTTCAGTTTTAATGGCACAAGTGTTCATGATCACATAGTTATTGTCCATGTATACCCATCTTGGACCAATACATAGCACAATAAAAGTATAAAACTGCATGTAGTGGCAGTACGCTGTACGCAGTAGATAATAACAAGTCCAGAACCAGTCAACACCAACGCATCTCACCACAGGGTGAAAATACAAACCACTAATGCCCACTAACACATGATCGATCTTAAACTAAGCAGTTAAAACATAATAGAAATTGCGTTTACTAAATAATTAATCTTGAAGCATAAACTAACAATTACAAGAGCAAATGTTCTCGCTTGATCACTGGAAGTATTTCAAATTGCAATACTGGTACTTTGACGGCTGTCATAGTGCCATGCTTGTAGCTAGGACATGCATTGTTTATGAACTGGATGCAATTTAACTTGCTTCTCTCTTTTGTCATGACGAATTTCACATTTCCAGCAATTAGAACTGAGGAAATGAATGACAGGAGTACAGGACAGTCTATCTGTTTCAGGAGTTGCAACAGCATCGAATTTGTAGTAGGCAGCTGTAAGCCTGTAATTCTGTAAAGCCACTATTGTTGCCGATACTTTAATCTAGCACATTTTAGTATATTTTTTTTGCCCGTGAGCGCTTTTCGGTTTAGAGTTTAGACCTTTAGTAGGCTGACTGGCTGAGGGGGCACTCTCTTCTGCATAATCAGAGTGCAGATGGTTTCTTCACTTTTTGTCTTTCCTTGATAAGTTGACAGCCTTATACAGGCCGGAAGCACACTAGATAGTAAAACAAAATGAAAGTTTTTTGCTTCCTCCCATCACTTGCTAGCCTGATGGCCTAAATTTATTATTAATTTTCATAATAGTAATAATAGAAGTGTAACATTAGGCAGCATTTTGCACGCTGCGACACTGATGATCTGGCATATTCTAAGAGTCTCGTTTGGACGAGCTGATATAAATGAATAGGAGATCAGACAAATTTATAAGTTGATTTATCTGACCCAATTCATATAAATAATCAGCTTATCCCATGGATGTTTAATTGTTCAAGTTTGTGTAATACCGTAAATCTCTTCAGAAAGGATTATATCTGCTTACATTCATATACAGCAAATGATGCATCTAAGGAGATAGATGGATGAAGTTCAAGTTAGATAATCGCCTAGGGAAACCAATCAAGTCACAGATCATCTAACAAAATGGGCTATGGAGCATGGAGCTGGATTCTATACTCTAGTTGTACACTTTGAACAGCAAACTAATTGGTTAATGAGATTTGAAACGGCTACTTGGTATCCTAGACTATGTGAATTGATCTCTTTTGCACCAAAATAAAAACAAAAATATAAGGTTATATCAGGTGTGGATATGTTTATTCACAATTGGATCTGTGTACTCAGACGACAAATAATGCATCAATCTAACTAAGCTAGATGACCAGTAGCAGTTTGGCCTGATTATTGCAGAAAACGGAAAATGACAAGGTTGCCTAAGGTATCATTTTGGCTTCTTTTTTTTGTGGCAGCAGTTGGCGATATTACAAACACCAGCCACATTAACTAACCAAGGTTTACCAGGAAAAAATTTCTGACACACTTTCTCCCATGGCTTTTTGTAAATGTTGATAGATTTGGAACTTTCCCTCAACCATGCACAATCTATTTGGTTATTCTTCCTCTTGCGAGTTTTCAGCAGATCTAAGTTCCCAGAGCTGATTTATTATTGTTCCACACTTCCACTTGCCCGACATTAGCAACACATTTGACATTACTCTACCATATTTAACTTTGGCTGTGTCAATTGTTGTAGTTACCAAGCAATTTTGTCTCAGTCGCATTGGCACATTGCTCTCCATAAAAGGCTAACTGACCCTCTGTGGGTGCAACACATAAGCCAAAAACCAACAACCCAACACCTCCCCTTCCCCCTGCCTCAAAGAAAAAGGCAAAAAAGAGAAGTTGTGTACATCATCATATCATATGCCCAAAATGAAGTGTGTTCTGGTGGTGATAGCCATAATAGTAACCACACTACTATGCCTAGATAGTTGCTCTACCTTAACTACTGCTTCCTTAAACATCAGAAATGTTCACTCTTCTAATTCCCCCTATGATTACACCCTGCTAAACTTAGACCTCAGACAGCCAGTCACTACAGACAGTTACCATCAGCTCCTACAAGCATTGCGAGATGAGATGGCCAGTGAAACGAGCCAAAGTTATGGTATTCCTGTGACGCGACCACTTGCCCTTATTCCACCAGACCAGCGGTTTATTTACCTCAATATCACAAATGGTGATGGGAAAACCATTACCGTAGTGATAGATGGATACACTTCTTACATTGTGCAGTACCAGACAGCAGGGAATGCCTTCATTCTCTCGGATGATACTACTGTGGCCAAAAAATTCATGTTCCTGGGTGACACAAACCAAACAACTCTTCCATTCGGAAGTACTAACTATACCAATCTTGAAAATTCTGCCAACAAGACTAGAGGCCAGATTGAGCTTGGTTTCAACCAACTTGGTGAAGCCATAGGCGTTCTATGTGAAACAACAGTGTACTTAGAAGGCGACATCTCCCCTGTGGCCAGCACCCTTCTGGTCGTTTGCCAGATGATCTCAGACGCAGCTAGATATTATCCTATTGAGGTGAAATTGAGCCAAACCATTTCATCCACGGGAAGCTACAACAGCCTGTTGCCTGGTAATGATGTCACTAGCATGGAGGACCAGTGGGTTGACCTATCCCAGCAGATCCTGCTTTCAAACCAGGGGGTGTTCAGCAAACCCGTTCGGCTCTTGTTCCCTGGGAAAGAGTTTGATTATATGGATTTCAACCGAGTAGATAACTTCCTACGCTCAGCTGTGGGATTCTTGTACCTCCAACAATGCTACGATGACGAGGGATATCCAAGTGCTTGTCAGGTGCCTGAACCTACAGTTTACATTACAATCGGGATGATAGCCACGCCCTGGTTTGTTGAATGTATCTCTCCAAAGGATGACAAAATTGAGGAAGGAAATACGGTAATATTGGATTATTGCAATGATGATGAGGTAAAGCAGCAATGGATCATTAAAACAGACGGCACTATAAGGTCAGCATATGACAGCAATTGGTGCTTAGGCGGTATACCTGCAGCTCAAATAACTGCCACTTCTGCTGTTCAGATCTTCTCATGTAACACTGTTCTGAAAGAATACATCACATGGCAATATCTGAACAACGGCACAATCCTACAACACTACTCTTACAACAATCTTTACTTGGGTGTAAAGCCGCTCAGTGACGACCCACGTACTATGGGTCTTGTTTTGGATGGTGACAATAATCTTCCCGAGTATATATGGTATGCCAGCAGATTGTCGATGGATCTTCAGCAGATAATAATCGCGGGACTACATAACAATCTCTGCATTCAGTCAGATCAAACCAACGTTTTGGCAAAGCCGTGTCAAGGCAACATTCAGCCACAATTATGGATGCTCGACCAAAGTGGTATCATAACATCTGAAGGGATCTATATGTGTGTTGCCACTCGAAATGACACTAACTTGGTATTTCTAGACGATTGTTACAGCGGAGAGTTCAAAGACCATCAAGTTTGGGTATTTGAGAATGATGGCACGATTAGAAATCTGATCACCGGATTGGTAATGGATGTTGATGAAAGCGATCCCGACAATCGAAAAATCATCACTAGTCCCTATAATGGAAGCCAGAGTCAGAAGTGGAGATCAATGCTGAGTCCGGACATGTTTAAGCTAATGCATTAGTATGTTGTTTTGATCAATTTCTTTCTTCTCCCTTCTTCCCTAGCTATGTTACAGTGCTTAGTAATATATTAACAAAAGAACAAGTGACCTTTGGGAAAACACAATAAGCAAGGTATGTAGCAAACCAAGGTGCACATGATTTGAGTCTATTCGTCCAACAATATTTCACATGGCCGGGGAGACATAAATCTGAGTCTGAGTTTTGTTTTTGAGGTTTTCATCTTCCGTGGCCTAGTAATTCTAATTCAATTCAGTTTATCATTTGAAGTTCTCGATGTTTTGATGCAGTTTATGATCAATCTCGGAAACAACCTCTCTGTTTTCTTAAATAGGGGTAAGGTTGCGTACATCCTGACCCACAAGCAGTCGAGCACCCCATTGAATGGGGATTACACGCGGTTGTTGCTGATGATTATTCGATGCAGTTTTATGCTTAACTATATTGATCAGAACTATTTTGATCTTCCGCAGATAATAACGAGTGAGTGAGGTGATTCCTTATGCACAAACAGTATCGCAATTTCATACTTTCCTAAACTTATCAAATGATTAATGATCAACAAAGATGCTTTGAGATAAATTATGAGAAACTGTATTAGAAAGTTTGATCAGAAATAACGTAAATTTAGCATAATGCATCATTGTCCTTAGTACGAGTATAAATTATGAAACACTGTATAGAAACTTTGATCAGAATTAATTTTCACATAGCATCAGAAGTAATAGAAACTTTGATCAGAATACAATGTATTAGAAAGTTTGATCAGAACCAATTCTACTGTATGCATCATAATCCTTAGAAGTTAGAAGTTGAAGGGAAATGTTTCAGTTCTTCAAAAGACAGCAAGCACGCACCTGTTTTACAGGTTGGTTGACGACTGCCATAGCCCATGAGGCCATAAGTGTAGCAAGGGGAGAGATCACTAGAGAGGACAGAGAGTGGGGGCGGTGGCAAGTCATAACGCATTTGGATTGAAGGAGGACATTGTTGAGTCATGAGTGCTTACTCTGCGTAGGGAATGTTTGACAAATCTCTTGGTCCTTTATACCTTTCATAAGCCCATACCAGAGTCATATACGTGGTAAATTCATACCTGGGCTTTTGGGGATTTGTCCAATTAGGAGAGTGGACTAAGCACACTTATCGCCTCCTGGGCTAGTCCCAACTCCCTTTCTTTTTTCTTAGTTTGTTTCTCATGGCCTCATGGAATTCTGTGATTCTATCATTCTAGCCAAAATAATCGAGTTAATTCCAATAATAAGGCTAGAAATATAAATAATTCCCAATATAGGTTAGGTTTGAAAATAATTCCCAAAATGGTGTCCACCTAGGTTTGGATATCCCAAACCTATATTTTTTTTTTAAAAAAATAACAAAAACTTATTTAATAAATTACCCAACATTTTTCCACAACATACTGACATAGTAAAGGTGTTTCCATCTTCACTCCCTATTCATTCATGTTCTACCCAACGATTTTTACCCAAAATAATGATCAACCACAACAAAGTGATCCGGCCCCGCAACAGCCACCACGAAAATCCGCGCAACACCGTAGAAGGTGGCCCAATAGAACATCACACCGCAGGACACCACCAACACCTCACCGCAAAATCTAGACAAAACCGACACCACACCGCAAGAACAAAACGCCCGCCCACCA
>ONZK01006485.1:724-11315 GCA_900322385.1 Pharnaceum exiguum
GAGTGCAAGTAAGTAACAATTATTTCCCCAAGGAGTCTTTGTGACCCTTAGAGTAAATTGGACTTGTATTTGAGAACCCGTGTGAGGATTAGCGTCAAAATGCTAAATTATATGTCTCTTTCATTACTTGACTCCCAGAACTTGCATGGTTTCTCACTCTCACATATATATGAAAATGATTTAGGCGTTCATTCATTTATTTAAAACTACATTGCCAAATAGCTTCCCTTTATTAGTTATCCCTTTGATTACCCCTTTTGAGCTATATTTCCCATTTTCATTTTTTAACCACATTATAAGCCAATGACCTTAAAAAAAAAACGCCTTAACCCAAGTCTTAGGCTAGTGGAGCATTGGTTGTGTATGATATGGTGCGAATGTGAAGTTGGAGGGGAGTGTTATTGTCATGAGGTTAGATACTATAAATCAAGGTACAGAATTGGATTTTTGAGCTCAAGCTCATGCTGAAGTTTATTGGTTCGGAATTGAAGTTCTTGTCTAGTATACATTTTATTTTACGTTTTTCATTGAAAAGAAAAGAAAAAAAAGACAAAAGAAAAATAAAAGAAAAAAAACAAAAAAGAAAGAATGAAAAAGATCGGATACAAAGTGGATTCATGTTCTTCAGAAGACGAGTGTATAGCTTTATTTGAGAGTTGCAATCCCTCTTATTTTGCAACCATGGTGGATTGATGGGATTGAATTTTGATATGGAATTAGTTATTTGTTGAAGATTCAGTATGGGAGTGCACTATTATCATGGAATTTATCTAAGAGTTGGTGTACTGCTGAAGTTACATCTCAACATGTGTTTTTCAGATGTAACATGTGTTGTTCAGTGCTGGTTGGGTTACATTATACAAGGTTTTCTGATCATGATTGCTTAGTATTGCTGCAACATTGGTACACTTTGGCTATAACCGTTATTATTCAGTAGTACCTAGATACTTGTTGGGTGTATGAATGGACTGGAGTATAATGGAGTATAATTAAGCTAAGCTGGTTTCAGGTTGGAAAAGGTGTTCTAGTTGTATAGTGCATATCTTGGCCGTGGGTTTGTTGAGTTGAGTTACTGTTCCACTTAGATGTTTATGATCAGATAGATATCGTACTATGTTATGCACAATCAGGCTCCCATGTCATAGACTTTTTAGCACCACTTTTCCGAAAATTTATATCTCACCCAAGCACTAGCCTTACATTACAACCCAATAAAGACCTTTTGATTCATATTATGTTTGAGACAACTTCTCTAGTAGTTGTTGGTTGAGTCAATTGCAAGTTCATGGCTAGTTTTGTTTATGAAATGAGTTGAGAGATACTACTTCAAAATGTGAGGATACTAAACACAAGAGTGATGAGTGTAATACTTGTTCAGTTTACTCTACATTTGTTATTACTAGTTATCTCTTACTTCCATTTTTGAGACGCTACTTTTGAACTGAATTTGGAACTTGTTTTTAAGACTTATATGGACTGTGATCGATAGTTTTTGTCAAGTAGCTTGTTATTTTAACTTTGTGGGTGTGTTAGCTGTAAACCCTCACGAGACCATGCCTCATCCACTAAGGACACCTAGGGGTTTAAAGGGCTTGTTACACGTGCTAAGTGTGACCGTGATTCCTACGACAGTGAGTTAGGATTTTTCTTTTATTTTTTATTATTTTTGTTCACTCGAGTACGAGTAAAGTTTAGTGTGGGGGAATTTGATGAGTGCTTAATTGTGCATATTTTCATTTATTATTATTGAGTCTTTTGATTATAATATGTCCCTATATGATCTTATTAAGTTACATTTATATTTTAGGTACATTCGGAGAAGTACGGTACAAGTTCGAGCTCAAACTGGAAAATTGTACAGTTTCATCGACACAACTTGCAACAGCCGTATCTCCTTCGTTTGAAGTCAGATGGAGCTGATCTAAGATGTTTTGGAAACCTGGGAGTGCGGTTTACAACTTTCATGTTGTGAGTTTGAAAAGTTAAGGTCGGTATCATATACTAATTTGCAGCTAAAGTTGGGCCATCGCAGCTGTTGTATTGTATGTGTACGGACTGATTTGAGCTATGTTTCTTGAGCTCTTGGGGCACGAGTTTACACCGATATTAACTACTACTCCAAGGCTTTACTATGTGTATGAAGACTATATTATGGGAAGACTACAAGTGCAGTTCGAGTGAAGTTCGAGGGAAGTAGAGACTAGCAATTGGGAGCTCGTGTTTGGAAAGAAAGCTACAAAGGAAATAACACAAAAAAATAAAATAAAACTGGAAGTCCTTGCCTGCCCTTCCTCCGAAAACAAAAGCCCATCTCAGCCAACAAAGTCAACCCTAAATAAAAGACCAAAAAAAAATTCCCAATCACTCTTATTTTACCCCGTAGCCTCCCTGTACACAACACACGCAAAAACCCTCACAAGGGTCAACTCCATCAGCCTCTCATGATCACCCCATAGCCTTCATCACTCCTATCTCACGCAATAACCTTCCGAAGTCAACTCACCAAGGAGTCTTCATATACCGCAGCTCTCCTCATCAGCGCTCATCGTCATTTTCATCATCAGATTTTTCCCTTATTCCTTAATTAGTTTTTACTTTAATTTTCTGTTTAGTTTTCAGATTTAAGGGCAACTATTGTTATCTTCAGTTCATACTTTTCCATTAATATAATATAGTTCAGTTTAATTTATGCTTTGTTTCTTTTATAGCAATTCATCAGTTTACAGTTCAATTTATCAGTTATTAGTTTGCATGTTTTCAGTAGTTAATTTTCTTTTCGATTAATATTTTTCTGATTGAGTTTTATAAGTTCTTTGTGAGTTGAGTCTTGTGGATTGCATAGTTAGTTGTACTTCACTTTTATAATTTGTGTGTTTTCCGTTTTTTCTGTCCGTCCCAGTTCAGTCTATTGATCAGTTTAGTTTCAGTTTATTTTCATCTTGTCAATTTTATGTTTCTATGTTTAGTTCAGATTGGGTCTCGTTTTTATGTTTCGAAATTATAGGTGTAGTTCTCTTCCTGTAGTTTAGTCATCTTTTAGTACTTCTTGTTAGTCATTAGTTGTTAGTTCTTTCGATCAGTTCAGTCCGTCTCATTTAGTTCGTTCTTGTTCCTAAGCTTAGGTTGATAATTTGCGATCGATAGATATTTTTTTCATTCAAGCTGTCTTAAATTTTATTAAAAAAAGTTAATGGTGTCATCTTTTCTGTTACTTTGTGTTGAGACGTGTTTACTGAGCGATAGTTCATAGAATTAATCACCAATCTCTGTGGATTCGACCTTTAATAATCTATACCTTCAAGGCTTTAAAACATCAAGCAACTAGCATGTATAACTAAGGCAGTAACACCATTTCTTTATTTCCTTTTTATTTTCAAACTGAACTCATGAAGGTTGTTTACCACAACCCTATAAAAAAAACCTGCTTCCTCAAACCAACCCCGTGACCTCTGCTAGTTTTTTTTCTCCTTCTAAGAGAGACGGAAGTACAACATTTCATTCAATCAAAGAGTAAACAAGCACCCACCATAGGCCACTTGTATTCAAAATGAACTGACTGTCAATGCTCCATCATAGGCCACCAAGGACCATTCCGTTGATTAGCATCCCCACAAACGCATTCTCTTCCTCACCAAGAACTTCATAGGAATTCTATATCACCAACTGTCCTTTAGCATATCCGTTTTTAATAACTCTCAGTTTGACAGTCTTTGAAACAGGGGATTGGACCGATCCAGAAAGTCATCACCCAGTTGTTGTAGCTTCATCTCCAATTTCAGTTGCAGTTTTATTTGACACATTACATTAGATACCTCTGGAACACTCTTTGCATTCTCCTGAACAGGTTGGGACACCATCTCTTTTCTCCTCCAAACTCGCTTATTCTTTTTTTCGTCCAACCCATCCTTTCTACTTTTCCTACAACCTTGCACAAGAAAAATGTGTCCATATTTCTGGTCAGTGACACAAAAAAGAATGACCGAAGGAAAGGATAGCAAAAGAAACCACACACATAGAAGGAAAAGGAACAGCCAACAGCACACACATACACTACATGTGAGCGCATGTACACAGTACACACACACAAAATACAAAGCTGCTAACTCTTTTCCCAACAATAAGTAGTCAAATGTTTCAGGAGAACATAATGTGCAAGAGACTGGACAACCTGAATACCAGACTCATAAGACTCCCCGACCTTAAAAGCAGTCAGTCCGAGGATTTCCATCGTAAAAATGTAATCTCCTGAATACCAGTTAGCACTCCAACTACAAGTACATACAGTTTTACATGAAAACAAACACCAGTAAAAAACTAAAGTAGAGACAAGCAAGGGAAAGTCAACAATCATAGATAGCAATTTCAGCTTGCTGAAAGAAGATAGATATTTGGTGATGGACACATACATGGCTTCCCAGCAACAGGACAGTTACTCAGAAGCTGTGCAACGCCACAATAACACATAACATAGAGCGATTAGTAGTACTAGGATGACATGGCAAGCAAATCCTTATTCTTTGAGCCATACACAACAGTCACCAAGAGGTTTTTGTGCCACTACACTTGCGTATTCAACACAAGCGAGTAATTACCTGATTTCAAACATCCAGCACCATAAACTCATTTATTACTCCTTCAAACTCACCAATTTGATCTTAAAGCTCAACCAAATATCACATCTTGCCAATCAAAAAAGAGGTCATTTGTCAGTTATTTTTGTATCGTGTTTGGGAATTCCGCAGCCACCGGTACGCAACCTCAGACTTAGTATCTCCTGGGTCGTTTTCCCAATTTGTACCCTATTCGTCTCAGTAGGAGCAGCAAACAAAAAGAATAAAAACAACCTAGTGTAATCCCTATTCTATGGGGTGCTGGGGGTCGGGGATGTATACAACCTTTCCCCTGTTTTATTAAAAAAATAAATCATAATAGCAGAGAGGTTATTTCTGATGTTGACCCTAGATACATTGAAGTAGTAACTTCCCAAAACCTCACTAAAAATAAGAAGTACCGGAAGTTTTTTAAGCCATCTTGATTTAGTATATAACCAACCACCCAATGTTGATAGTAATAATTCTTCAACTACATTGGCAATGGACATAAAGAAGCTTTACACAATTGTGAAGCATCACACATTCACATTTCTCCCAACAAGACTGACCAGGCTCAGGAGGCAGCGGCACACTGGGGTTCAACTTGAGAAGCCACCAGCTTTTAGCTAAGGTTATGCAGAACATGATCAGACATCGAAGCTCAAATTCGTACCATTATGCCCACCAGAGGACCAGTGGCACGGGATCAGGAAGGTATGGTGTGAGAGTTTAATAGTTTAGCAGCAACGCTCATTTCTCAGCATTGCTGTTCAAGAACACCAAAATAGAACCCCAGCTTCATTCCCTCTCACTAAACGATCAACTTTCAGCTTTGGATGATTTAAATTATGATAAATGCTCCTTGGGTACACTTAGCGTCTTAAGTATAGGGGATGTTTGGGATAACTTAAAGTGGTAAGAGGACGACTGATGAGTGTACCACCCCCATTCCCACCCCCCGCGGCAACCACCTCAAACCTGTTTTTTTTTGCCTCTCCCATTGTTCGCGCCAATCCCGACAAAGATATGAAGTTTGTGCTCAGTACTAGAGATTGTATTAGCTATTAAAAAGCAGAAGATCGCATTAGCTTAGTGGTAAATAACATATTCGGGTTCCCTCGCACCTAAGTCAAAAACCATCAGAAGCACTTGAGAGCTCTACTACCCCTTAATCCCTTCCTCATGAAATTGCTTGACAATCATGTGAAGGACTAGCCGACCTTGTGGTGCTTCTTATGTTCTGAAAGAGACGTTGTGCTTGGGGATAATACTGACAGCTGGACACATTGGCCACTCCCCAACAGGTAACAACTACTCGTAAACACTAATAATACAATCAAACAACAAGTGAATTTACATTGAAGCGAATTATTATAGCAGCTTGACCAAGCAAGCAAATCAGGAGTCTAGAGAAAATGCCACTCCAGATCTCCTCTTGCATAAATAGCCATTTGTACTAAACTTGGGACCTGCCTAGCGGAGGACTAGATGAAACTAGGATCTCATACCGAAACAAGAAAGATTCTCGCATAAATTCATGTTACAGCAGAACAAAAAAAGTTGGTCATCTGATTTTGATGAGCTATGCAGCTGGATGCCTAGAGTAATCCTCTGGTGTACCGAACGATTAAGCACAACCAGATGTCTCTAAGCTCTTACAGCCTTACAGGTACTAAATTGAACATCTCATGTATCGAAACTGTAGTTAGACGCAATGGTTAGCTACATCAGAATCAGATTCACAACAACAATGAGAAAGAAGGGAAATGAAAGTGGAAATTTTCCCCAGTTGTCTGTTAGTGTGTGAATTATCAGAGAGAATCAGAAAAACATAAGGGTACTGCAGAAAGCACATTTCTTTGCTCGAGTGCAGGTGTTTAGCAGAACAAGAAGAGAATAGGTTTGACATCCCAATATTGTCAAGATAATAGTTCCCCTGAAATCCTGTATGATTTAGCATGAACCCAAACACAAACATGTGCATTAAATGAACCAAAAGCACACCAAGCTACGAACATATTTAACCATGACTATTTTTCTTCTAGATAAGAACCAGTTCAATCATGAAAACAGAATACCTCAACATTTACTGGCGAATTGAACCCGAACACCCATCCCTTTTCTTCAGTCAAAACAAGATAGGAGAAAAAACAAGAAATAACAAGAAAAAACTCAACAAAGGAAAAGAAAAGGTAAAAGGGGATCAGAGAGCAAAGAGCTTACTTGGCTAAAACTTCCCAAGAGGCGAAGATCTTACATCTTAAACATTGCAGGTCAGCTTGAACATTCTGTGAAGTCATTAGTGAATCCCCCAACACCATTTTCTATTCAACAAAGATTGACGGATTTGGAAGAGAAGTACATGATAAACTAAACAATTCAATCTCTTTTCCTTGCTAGTCAGTCTTCTATTTCTTCTCTAGGTTCTGCAAGCATTTTTCTATGACTTGATGTACCCAAGAGTGCATTAGCTATTATTGCCTGGAGCGAGGTAGAGTCAGAATTCACAGTGAATCCTTCCTATACCTTCCCTGAGAGCACCAATAACAACAACTCAAATTAGAAAAAACCTGCGAACCAATCCCTTATCTCCACTTGCAATTTCATTCGTTAAAGTGTTAAACAGTTTCCAAGGATAGTCACGGTTTTATTGTCAGTTGTAAACCCTTTTCGTCCCATACGGGCAAAAGTTCTAAGGCCTTCGGATAGTCATTGCCTATTCAAACTCCCTTACTAAGTGACGTATAGGTGGCTCTATCTGGAAGGCATCCATTGTCCTCCATTGTTTTCAAGAGCTCATAGGCCTCATCCAACAACCCTTTATTACAAAAGCCTTTAATCAATATGGTGTAGGTATGAGCATCTGTCTCCAAACCCATGGATAGAAGACAAGAAAAGACATTCCGTGCATCATCAAGATTCTCATTCTCACACATACCATTAATTATAATGTTGTAGACGATAATGCTAGGACTCACACCATCATCAGACATCTTCCGTAGCAATTCCATTGCTTCATGAACTTTTTTATTTTTACAAAGTCGGTCCATCAATGATGCAAAAGTGACAACATCCGGCTCAGGTCCGTCAATTCTCATTTCCTAAAACAACTCGAGCGCATGTAGTAACCCATCGGCTTTACACAATCCATCAATTACCATACTATAAGTGACAACATTTGGCTAAAGCCCGCGAACTTGCATTTCCTTAAACAACTGAAGCGTACGTTCTAGCATATTCCATTTACACAATCCATCTATCAGTGCACTATAACTCACAACATCAGGCATAATTCCTTTCCCTCTCATCTCCTCAAACATACCCAACGCCTCATAAACCGACCCACGTTTACAAAAAAAAGTCAATGACAGTATTACAAATGACACCATTCACCACAAAGGAGTTCGAAGCCGAAGTCCTAAACAACCTTACAGCACCATCACAATCACCATTCTCGCAAAGCGCTTTAACTAAAACACTTCAATCTCTTTTCCTAAATCTTCAGTCTTCAAAACTTTCTCCATGCGCATTCCCATGACTTGATATTCAAGAGTGCCTTAGCAATACATTGCTTGGAGAGAAGTAGAGTCAGAATTCACAGAAAAGCCTTTCATGTACATGGCCAAACAACACCAAAATAACTCAAATCAAGAAAAAGTCACCTACATATCAGCTGATTATCAAACAGAAGTTCACAACAACAACACATATATATGCGAAGTTCTGTCTGATGCAATAACCTTATGGTCTTGGGTATCTCCAATGCCATCACCCTCACTGGCATAACTGTTGGTGTCATCACCACCCTCTACACGCATAAACAGAACTACAACCTGGCCGTCTTAAACCACAAGAAAAACTACACCCAAGCCGAGACTAACCAGAAGCAGAACTATACCCTTGTTGTCTCTAACCAGAAACAAAACTTCGACCTCGCTGAGACTAACCAGAAGCAGAACTATACCTCGCTGTCTCTAATCAAAGCTACATACTTGCTCGTTAACGTTTGGATTACATCAAAGGTTCAGACAAACTTCTCTGGCGCGGCTACCTTCACCAATAGTTCCTCTGGAAGCATCCTACCAACCACACTGGAGAGCCTGTTGGTCCCAAAAAGCAAAAAGCTAGACAGAAACAAAAACGAAAACGTTAGAGCGCAGTAAGGGAGGTCATCGTCACAAGACAAGACACACTAAAAACATAGCCACAATATGAATGAAACCCATTGACAAGGATACAAGTAAAAAAACTCAAGTAACAAAGAGAGTATCATCGAAATGCATCCACTTTCCCAACTTACATCTCCATATTGAAACAAACACAAATTCATCAAAAACACAGTCACACTTGCAAGATCAGCCATAAAATATAAATAAACATCAAAGAAAAAAAACAAAGGAAGAGATTAATGGACACAACTACCTGAATTACAAGAGGACTGAAAGGGTTCCTTGGAGGGACTCCCCCAGTGGAGACTCAGGCTTCGACTCGACAATGGTCGGCTTCGCCTCTGGTTCTTCTACCTCATCGCCGCCTTGGATGACGCACACTACGACAGGGACCTCAAGGGCTTTCTCGGGTTGGATGTTAGCAATTTTGGAGCGCATTGCCAAAGTAGGTTATGCAACCCTTAACAATTTTTTCTTGAAGCCTTCAAAAGTCACCGGGAAGGCTTGTCAGGATGAATCCGCTCCGTGGCAGATTCTCTCTAAGAAAAAGTAAAGACTAGGTGCATTGCCTCCTGTATGTTAAGTGAAAACATTTGCTTGAAAATTATATCCAACAATGTAACAACTGAAAAAGGCCGGATGTAAGGAAATAGAGGTGAAATGAGGAGATATTGGACTGTCCAATAATAGGCGAAACCTAATATAATGTGTTCGTTGTGTAAAATAATTGAGAAAAGAAATGATTTTAGGTTCATGAGTGATTTATTTTGTTTCTGGCAAAGGACCGATGAAGCGGCTGAGAGGTACGAAAGGTAAGCAGGGGTAAGGATTAAAAGGGTGAGTTTTCATCATTTTGCTTTGACGCAAAATGGGTTGTGGGCCGGGTGGTTTGGACCTTGCACTGATCATCCATATTTAGACAATTGTTACCACAACCCAAAGGATGTGTGTGTGCCTTAGTATGGAGGTATTCTAAACAAATACCTGATAGTTGCACTATCAGGTAGGGCCCCAACTCCACCCACAATAAAATATTATCTGCCTAAACTTTGCCCAAAACTTGCCCGAATCAAACATGTTATACAACCCTTACAACATGATATAGATACCTCCCAACATGATATAAAACCCTCCCAACGTGATAAAACTCTCCAAAACTTGCTCAAACCAAACATGGCATACGACCCTTACAACATGATATACAACTCTCCCAACATGATATAGAACCCTTCCAACATGATATAAGACCATCCCCAAAACATGGGTACAAAAGTTTTATCACGTTGGGAGGGTTTTATATCATGTTGAGAGGGTTTTATATCATGTTGGGAGAGTTGTATGACAGGTTTGGTTTGTGCATGTTTTGAGGAGCCAATATTTTATTGTGGGTGGGGTTGGGGCCCTACCTGATAGTTGCAAATAGTGAAACTATCAGGTATTGCTCCTTAGTATATCATCAAAGATGTTAAGAATATACTCCGTACCGGTTTGATGAAGTTGCTTTTAAAACGAGAAAACATGTCCAACTAACAAAAGAAAAAAAGAGAGTTTTCTAAGCTCTGGGGTTATGTTATTGCTAGACATCTCTAATTATAAAAAATTGTACAAAACTCCCCGGGTTTTTACCAAGTTTGTACCTGTTACGGTGTCGTAGACGCAACAAATTAATAAAAGTATAAAATCACTTACTAACTCCTAATTTTGCAAATAGGTCAAGTAAGGGTCGTTCCCACAGAGACTTAAAGTTCTAACTTGAATTAATTTCTAATTATAAAGGGGGGTTTTTATGATTTTGAGAACTAAACTAGTGAACTAAATTATCGAATTAAG
>ONZK01006523.1:0-11094 GCA_900322385.1 Pharnaceum exiguum
TGGAACACCATGTGCCAAAGGAGGTGGGGGAGGAGGGGGTGGAGGACAACGAGCTAAAGGTGGAGGGGGATGAGGGGCTCCTAAAGGAGGAAGAGGGGGTGGGGGTGGGGGTGGAGGTGGAGGTGGAGGGCTGCCTTGCACAGGAGAAGGTGGAGAGACACCCGTTGATGTAAAAGACAATGAAGGTGGGGAAGCGCCATAAGGTAAAGGAGGGGGTGGAGGAGGTGGAGGGGCACATGTTGTAAAAGAAGCAACAGAAGGAGAAACTGAATTACCATAATGAAAAGGAGGAGGCGGAGGGGGTGGAGGAGGTAGCACACCACTTGAGCTAAGACGGGGAGGTGGAGGGGGTGGTGGTGGAGGTATTCTAGCAACCGGAGAAAAGGACGATGGTGGAGGTGAGGTAGGCGATGGATATCGTGGTGCCAAGGGTGGTGGTGGAGGGGAAGGCGGAGAAGTAGAAGAAAAATGAGACATACACGGTGGTGGAGGTGGTGGAGGTGCTTTAATGGCAACTGGAGGTGGAGGGGGAGGTGGAGGAGGAGGCTGGGAGACAGACAACTCGACATTCTGATAGCTTGGAGGGGGAGGAGGAGGTGGCGGTGGAGGAGGTGGAGAAAAGCTCACTGGAGAGGCAGCCCTTAAGAAGGGAGGGGGTGGAGGAGGAGGAGGAGGAGGGGGAGGTGGTCGTGAAGGTGGGGATACAGGATGTGTTTGCTTTGGTACTACCTCTTCCAAAGGAGAGACGGATGGAGGTAACGGTAACATTTCATTTTCATTTATTTTTTCTTCCACAGGAGTCTCTGATGAATTAGCATCTGAAGAAGGGTGATCTGGAAGCAACGAGGATAAGGGGAGTGAAATATCTTCTGTTGAACTTTCATCAGAAACTCCAAGGCGGGAGGGTTCCAAAGCTTTAGCAGCCCTGAAATCCAGTGCTTTATGCGCACGCCCTTCATTAACAATAGCACCAGGTAAGCTATCAGCACTACGTGGACGGGACTTCTGTTTTCCAGCTGCAATAGGTTCTTTTGCTTGGTTTTTCGTATTTCCAAGGGAGGGCGGAGCACTATTGACACGGTTCGGTGGATATGCCACATGCATCGAATCTGTATACGAGCCTTTATTGGAAGGAATCCAGCGATGTTCAACAGGTTTTTGCTTTGCAGATTTTGTCATATCTCCCACAGCCTCTTGAGGTTTTCGATTCTTCATCAGAGTTGGATCAGACTTTGATTTTGATTTTTTATTAAAAGTAACAAGGCTTCTCTCAGATTTTTGCTTGACTATTTCACTGTTTGACTTTCTCAATGGACTCTTGCAGTCTGTCCTCACTTCAGTGCAGTTGTCTCCTTGATCCTGCTTCCGTTCCTGCTCCTCCACGCTACTGTCGTTTGAAGTTTTGACCTCCATTTCTTGTTTCATCTCATCAGAGACCATAAAGATTTTATCATCATCGTCCAGAGTAATAGCTTTCGCTGAATCAAAATCGTCAAGCACTTCATTTTGTTCCAGGGTCCCCTCATTTGAAACTATATCGGCCACAGCCATTTTAACATCTTTCAGAATTGCCACATCCGTAAGAATGTCCTTCACTGCATTGAGATCAGGCTCAATGTTCTTATGAAGGTTTTGATTCTGATCAAAGCCAATGTCCTTAGGTACTTCCGGCTTCAGCTGCCCTTGCCCAGCCACATCCAGCGGGCAGTCTTGAAACGAAGGTGGCTCTACATCCTCCCTACGTACTCCCTCCTGATTCACTTCACCAACAGAATTTTCAAGGTCAATACTTCCCTCCTGAGCATCAACAGCATTGCTGAAAATCTCCTCAGCTTCAAAAAATTCCTCCGGTGAAGCACTTTCTGCATCCTCATCGTCATCGTCATCACTTAGGGCTTCTGCAGTAATAGCTGGAACTGCTCCAACATCCGAAAATAGCACCTGATACAAGTCAGTGTACATTAAACCAACACAGCCTAGACAGAAAGACCGGATAACAGTCACACAAGACTTACCTCAGTTTTAAAATCCTTTGGAAATTGATCCTTGGCATCCCACAGTACATCAATGTCGTCACGGCTAAGAGCCAGAATATGTGACCGGATAAATGATGTGTGAAACATTACTCTGAACATCAATTCTTCACGGATAAGATCGTCACACAGATGGATGCATTCCAAAACTACATCGCCTTGAAGACGGCAATAAATATCCAGCTTGACTAAGATACACTCGACCTGCAAGCATCACAGGTAACGTTAACTCTTCAAACTTTATGATTGACAGCCATTAACATATATTTAGATAAGAACCTCTGAGTAGTGGCGGACGTTCTTTTTCTTCTTAAGGGATGAAAACAGCAGCTTTGCGCTTCTACTAGATTTTATCAAAGGGTCCTGCCCATAAACACGGATGACAGGCCTGCAGCCTTTTCCATCAAATAAAGGAAGGACTCTCAGAATTAGACAATCTAAACTTAGTGGAGTATCATTAGGAGGCCAATCTGAGCCCAAATTCCTCCTGGAAATGTATTGCAGATATCTCAGCTGGGAAGGCTGTGGGTTCAATGGTGACAATAGCTGAAGAAGCTCCCTGGGAGCTTGCTTATTGACTATGTCAAGAGTTTTCTGCTCCCCACTGTACTGCTTCCTGTACAAAAGGAGGCCTGCGAGCATGAAAGCAAGCACAGGCCATCCACCTCTCTCACAATGCATCAGCAAAACATTTTGCTGCCCCTCCAATGATAACCAGCTCTCACTGGAGCGCAAGAAGTGGTGAACCATTTCCAATGGAAGCAAAGCACAGCTTTCATATTGCCGAGGATACTCCATGACAGTCATATCATATTGAGATAAGATATCTGATATTTGGCTCTTGTCACCTTCTCCAAAGTTGAAAACCATAAATGATGCATCAGGAAAATAGTCCTGCAGCTGTGCCACGATTCCACCGAGGTAATCTTTATACACATCTTCCTCCAATACATCAGTGGAGAAGCAGCAGTCAAACACTGGAGAAGATAAAAGTATTAAATATCATCAACCTCATATACACTCTAACAGTACAGCTATTGCACACAAAGGTCACAGGTCATCCCAGTAAACATTCTTCAAAACTACCAAACAAAAAGTCTTGCCAGAAACCGGGATACAAAGTTAATTCTCCTTTTTACAAAAAACACTAAAAGAGGCCCCCTCAACTATCTAGCATGGTATACAACTTTGAGTAAAGAACCGAATCATAAATACTTAGGGCGAAAATCCAACAATCAAATAGCAACAATATTGACAAAAATTGCCATAAACGTTGCAATCCCAAGTTCAGAACCAAATACGATGTAGCAGTCTGGGTGTCAAAACAAGCCCAGCCCGCAGTTCCGTCCAGTGAGCAGGCCTCACTCCCCCAACCTATGCTGTCAAAATGAGAAGTGCAGAGAAAAGAGGCAGAGAAAACTCCCACACTCCCTAGTTCCAAACACTATCAAATACTTCCTGCGTCAGGAATGACTTTCCATTACGTAGCGTAATTTTAACCACCAACTGGACAACTAATTCGGAACAAATCGAGTAAGCAGCAACCTCAATATTGAACTTCTCTACGCCGCTAAAACTAGAAGGAGTTCCTTCAAACAGCTCCATTCTTCAGTTTAACCAGATTCATCAAGAAACCTTAAACAGAACATAAGTACAGTCTCTCCCACCAGCCTCACTTACACAAACCACACTAAGATACCGCCACTGTGAGTATTTCCATGACCTCTCTCCCCTTCCGTTTCAAACCTCCGCCACCCGAATTCACAATTCTTAATCTACCATAATTCTGAACCAGCTCAATTATGTAAAGTTGTGATCTTCATCACTACTACTAACCATCACCAAAATTCTCTACTGAAGCACCAACCACACTCACCTCAATCTAGTAAACAATCACAGTTTCTAAGTATAAAATTCTCTCTGCTCAGTAAGAATCTAGACCCACCCACCCACACTAACCAGCTCAATTATGCAATTATCTATGCCACCTTCCATATTTAGCAACCAAATTAAAAATGACCCAAAAAAGGAAACAAAATATACTGAGATTGCATCAAACAAACTCATTAAAGATTCAAACTTTCACCTTCAACAGCAAAACTAAAACATACCCAGATGGCAAAATCCAACATACAACAAAACCCAGATAGGAAATGTAATAAAAATGCATATATAAAATTTAAAAAAAATAAAAAAAAATGGAAACTTTTACTTACCGTAAACACGCTCGGAAATCTCAAGAAGGCGATCAGGAGGCTTCCGGAAGAAGAATTTGCGAAACAGCGCCATTTAATGGCGCTGTTTTCCCCCTTATCGGATCCAAACCGGAAATTTAATAGTATATTTAATATTTCCAATAGATCAAATATTAATTAATTAATGCCCCCAAATGTAATAATATCAAAACATACCCAGATCAATAAATAAAACCCCAAGAAAATTAAAATAATTAAAACCCTTTATTGGAAATGGAATTTGGGAATTTGGGTTGTGATCAAATTGTGGAAATTGAGGTGAATTTTGGGGGAAATAAATAAAAAAATTTAATCTTTTTTAATAAAACCCTTTAATTGTTTTTTTATGAAATTGGGTTGTGAAATGAAGTGGGAGATAAGTGGAAAAAGATTTGATCAAATGATGATGATCATATATTATACAATAATAAAAAATTAATAATATTTGGGGGGAGAGAAGGGTGATATATTAGTGTGGAGTGAAAAGGAGAAAAATGATGGTATATGTTGGTATATACACTTAGAAAAAGTTTTCTCCTTTTTTTTCCTTTCTTGTCTCTATTCCTTTCTCTCTCCTTTCTCCCTCTACCCCCCTCCTGTCTCCTAAGCTAAGCAAATGGGTACAAAATTTTTTTTTCTTGGGTACAAATTGATAAATTATTATATCACCATAATATTATAAAATTAATTAATTAATTTACAAAGGAGAAAAAAGAGAGTTTTGTTTTTGTATTTTATTGCCACGTGGGAGGAAAAATAATTTCAAAGATAAATAGGTTTGTTTGCTTGTTTATTTGTTTTTGATTTTTATTAAAAGGGGACATTTGGGTTTATTATGAAGAATGGGACTTTTGTGTATGTTTGTGTGAATGTGAGTACTATGTGACAGTGAAAGATGGAGATGATGATGGCTTGACTTGGTCGTAGGCTTGTAGCTCATACGTTTGATTGCATGATTTTTGTTGTATGGCAATCTAAGCTTTCACATGGATTTTGCAGAGAGTTGAATAAATTGATTGAAGGGGGGTTACTTCTTAATTCATTGATTGAAGGTGGAGTTAAAGTTAGCTGGATTTTAATGTTACCGTTAGAGTTGCCTTTTCAGTTGTGTGATCATTAATTTGTCTGCTGAAAGTTCAGTTTTACTGGGATGTTATTTCTGCACTTCTTGTTGTCGAATTATTTTTAATATTTGCTTCTTTCTTTGGTGTATAGAAAATTAAGCCCTTAATTTTACCCAAAAAATTGGATCAACCGGTTTTATACATGAAACTGTATATTAATAAACCCTCGACTACTATAAAATGACCCTCAGATACACAATAATGACCCTTATTATCCACATTTACAAAACGGGTTCACACAAATTTTTCTATTAATTTTAAATATTGAAGGCGTATTTTCTACCACTTGGACAACTCTCAAGTGCTAACATGTAGTTCTTTCATTATGGAAAAATCCTCCAATTTATATATGACTTTATAAAATTAATAAGATTATGTTGTTAGTTGCAAATAAATAAGGGAGAATTATATTAACGGGTTCGTGATCTAACAGATCACTCTAACAATGTAACAATACATGATGTGAATGTTTAGATATATAATCATTGACAATTTCGTATATGTGACAATAAAAGTGATTACGTATATTTAATTATTGAAAAATACATTCATAAATATTATTTGAGTAATTTTATAATAATTATGATTATATTTTTTAAAATTGACTTAGAAATTTATTTAGCTTTAACTCATTATAAATTTGATTTGGCTTAAACTCATTATAAATTGTTTTCTCCCTGAAAGCAAAATGGACAACACACTTTTACGGTGGAAGCACATGTAAACCTACAAGTTAGTGAACTAGATCTGTGATGGATCTGTGATCTCAAAACACAGATCAATACTAATGTGATTAGGTGAAAACACTCCTATCTTTATAGTTTTGTCGGACCGACAACTAGCGTAACGATATAACGACCATTCAACGTTCGCGGGCAAAAAGACGAGTATTTCTGCGGGAAAATGCATCACTTAGCTTGCCCACGTGGCCTCTTCAGCTCTTCTACTAATAAAGCAAGGTCAATCACAATGATCTCGATTCTCAGTCAATCCATGATTCTACTATGCTTTGTGATCACTTTCCTAGTAGCTCTCGCGGATCTCAACTGACGGCTAACGGGCTTACGCCTATTTGTATTCTATAGAAAAATGTTTTCTTCTTGTTTACAAATGAGCGAGAGTCTGTTCGCCAAATCCAGATAAAACTTAATTAATAATCTAATTAGGGTGATTGGATAAAATAGCTGAAGTTAATGGTGATTAATGTAAAATAACATATAAGGACAATTTAAATTGTCAATTATTAGAGTGATATTTTCCGTAGGAGTAATATGAGAATATAAAAATCTTATTGATACGAGATTATATGATAAGCTGTCTCATACAACTTACTAAATAAGCTAACTTACTCGATAATATGTCTCCATAAGTTGACAAAACGAGCACAGCTTATTTGCAATAGTTACCTAGCTTATCTCAAAAGCTAAGTTTAAGATTATTAAATAAGTTGCGAAACGAACATGACCTTACTCTGACAACTACTATACAACTAGTGCCTGATCTTGAAATTCATTCAAAGTGGTGTTACTTTGCGGTTTGTGATTGAAATGGTGTCATTTGTAGGTTTATATACTTTCATTTGCTTAAGACCTTAGTAGAACTGAACTTATCTAAACTAAAATAAAAAGAACTAAACTTAACTGAAATTAAATGAATGATAATGAAACTACATAATTAACTTAAATGAATTGAACCTAATAGAAAAACCGAACAGAAAGGAACTTAATTTTCAAAAAAATAAATGAACTGACAAATTGATATAAAAAATTGAAATATACTAAACTATAATAGAACAAAACAGAGCCAGTGTAATTAGATCGTATAGTATTAGAGTTATAAGTGATAGATCAGAGCTTATAAGCATACAATTATTACTAAGATGAAAGAGCATGCATACATTTCCAAAAAGAAATTAGCAAGCAAGCACGCCTCTGAACGCCTTAACACATGAAATGAACAAAGGTAATTTGATTTATACTGTGTTTTGTTCGCCGCTATTACTACAGTTTAGATTTTTTCAGTTCACTCAATTCAGTTTTTTTCAGTTTAGTTCAGTTCAATTTAGTTTAGTTTTTAGTTATAATTTTAATTGCCTTCAGTTTTTTCAGTTCAGTTCATTATCTTTTAGTTTTTTTTTTCAATTCAATTTGTTTTTTTTCAGTTAAGTTTTAGTTCATATATTCTCGTCGACAAAACACACCATAGTATACCATAATCATGACAATAATAATTACATAGATCGAAGACAAGACATAACTCACCCATACGTATCTACTGTGCATTTCATCATTTCGGGTGGTCTTCAACATCATGGAGTAATCCAAAACTGTGGTTACTTAATTTGGTTACTCCGTACGAAGCTAGCTTACTTTCTAGTCTAGTAGCCTGATGGGGTACGAAGCTAGCTAGCCTACTAGCTAAGTTGTTGGATAATCTCCCTCTTGCAAATCATACGAGTGTATCACTCGAATAGTTGACCGAGGAAGTGAGGATTACTCTACTAGTCTACTTAGCTTATCTAGCCTACTAGCTAAAGTTGTTGGATCATCCCCTTTCACATAGACTTGCTTTAAATAAATTTGTGTGTTGACTTTCAAGTTTTCAAGAGTAAATTATTAGTAGTGGCACATTTTATACCAAGTTCAACAGATATCCACTATTAAATCCAAAATCATGGAACTAAATTCATAACTAAACTCAACTCTAAGCATACAGTACATTGATAACTACTAACTCGATGGAACTAAATTCAATTGTGAACCGTGTTGAAATTAGGAAAAATAAATCACAAATAAAAGTCTTCAGCACTAAGACAAGTTGCTCTAATCGGGTAGATAGATATACAAAATTCATCAGAAGTTATGGACAATTTAAATGAAAACAAAAATTGTAATCGATCAGTTTTCCCTGCATTGCTCAATGACAATTCCAAGTCACAGCAATTCATCAAATTTACTTGCTTGCTAATGCCTCTTGAAATTATGATGAATGCTCCCAAAGATAGTTGACATCAAAGTGGCCAGTGCATTATGATGAACCCTCCCTACCCTTCTCATTTGCATCATGTGCCGAATTTTCAAGGTCAATACTTTCCTCCTGGGAATCAACTGCATCGCTGAAAATCTCCTCAGCATCGAAAAACACCTCTGTTGGAGCACTTTCTGCATCAACATCTATTGGAGCAATTTCTGCATCATCATCTATTGGAGCACTTTCTGCATCATCATCTATTGGAGCACTTTCTGCATCATCATTATCGTCGTTGTCGTCGTCATCACTACTCACTTCTGCAGTGGTAGCCGAAACTGATCCAACATCCGAAAATAGTACCTGATATAGGTGAATAAGTGTCATTAAACCACCACAGCTTAGACAAAGAGAGAGCAGATCAACAAGCATACATGATTTACATACCTCGGTTTTGAAATCCTTTGAAAACTGATATTTGGCATCCCATACTACATCAATGTCTACACGGCTAAGAACCAAAACATGTGAGCGGATAAAGGATGTGTGGAACATTACTCTGAACATCATTTCTTCGCGTATAAGGTCGTCACATAGATGGATGCACTCCAAAACAACATCTCCTTGCACATGGCAACGAACATCCAGCTTGACTAAGATACTCTCAACCTGCAAGCCATTCAATACAGGTAAGATTAACTCTTTGAACTTTATGATTGAAAACCAGTAACAGATATTCAGATATCAACCTCTGAGTACTGACGGACATGCTTTTTCTTCTTTTGGGATGAAAATAGCAGCTTTGTGCTTCTACTAGATTTTGTCGAAGGGTCCTGCCCATAAACACGAATGACAGGCCTACATCCTTTTCCAGCAAACAAAGGAAGGACTCTCAGTATGATAAAATCTAAACTCAGTGGAATATCAGAAGGAGGCCAATCTATTTCCAAGTTTCTCCAGGAAATATATTGCAAATATCTCAGCTGGGAAGGCTGTGGGTTCAATGGTGACAAAAGCTGAAGAAGCTCTTTTGGAGCCTGCTTATAGACCATGTCAAGAGTTTTCTGTTCTCCACTGTACTGCTTCCTGTACAAAAGGAGACCTGCAAGCATGAAAGCAAGCACAGGCCAACCACCTCTCTCACAATGCATCAGCAAAACATTTTGCTGCCCCTCCAATGTTAACCAGCTCTCACTTGAGCGCAAGAAGTGGTTAATCATTTCAATTGGAAGCACAGAACATTTTTCATATTGCCGAGGATACTCCATGACAGTCATATCATACTGAGATAAGATGTCTGCTATTGGGCTCATCTTGTCACCTTCTTTAAAATTGAAGACCATGAATGATGCTTCAGGATAATAGTCCTGCAGCTGTGCCACGATGCCACCGAGGTAATCTTTATACACATCTTCCTCCAACACATCAGTGGAGAAGCAGCAGTCAAACACTGGAGAAGATAAACAGATTGAATATTATTGACCTCATTTAAACTACTGTTGCACATAAAGGTAAGATGCCATCTCAGTATCTCACTGAACATAAGAACATTCCTAAATACTATTCCAGAGTGAAAACTCTTAAGACTACCTATTTCCAAAACTTATCAAATATTCCCCGCATCAGGATTGACTTTGCACTTGTCAATGCAATTTTAACCACCAAGTGGACAACTAGTTCTGAATTATTAGAGTATGCAGCAACCTCATCATTGACCTACTGTTCTATGGTGCTAAACGAGAAGTTGTTCCTACAAGAAGTTCCATTCTTGGTACAACCAGATTCATCAAGAAGCCTAATAAAATACATACTTACCCTTCATTCCTACATTCAATCTCACAGTCTCACTTAAACAAACTACAACAAGAATAGAAAATCATCTCATGACCTCTCTACCTGTTCATTTCAAACCTAGGCACTCAAATCCATAAATTATATCCCCCAAGAAGACTCCACCTTCCAAATTTAGCAACCAAAATAAAATCCCAAAAAAGGGAGTAATAAAAGATAAATACTCCTACATTCTAAGATTGCATTAAACTCAACAAAGATGGAAGATGCCAACCTTCAGCTCCAAAACCTCAAGCATACCCCGATGAGAAAATCCAACTTACAACAAAAACCAGATAGCAAAATATGAAAAAATACATAACAAAAATAGAAAAAATTAGGGAACTTTTACCGTAGACACGCTCGGAAATTTCCAGAAGCCGATCAGGAGGCTTACGGAAAAAGAATTTGCGATGCATCAGCGACATTTTAATTAAATGGCATCATTTTTCTCCCTTGTATGATCCAAACCATTTTATACTAAGATAACCCCAGAAGAAGGAAACATTCTTCCTGAGAAGAGAAGGTGACAGCACGTTTAAGAATTGGAGTACTAGCTAGCTAGGAAACTTTCTTACAATCTTAATTACATGGGGAGATCGATCGAGTTCAACTTGTTAATTAAGTCTACATAAATACTGGCAATCTTTATAATTTATACCTAGTGGAGTAGTTGAATTGGTACATCGTGACTACTTCTGGGGCAATTCAAGAACTAAAAAAACATGCATGGTGGATATTAGGAATAGAATTTCCTAGAATATTTTGTATAGATCTTCAGTAGATATGTAGCTTATTACGCAAGCTAATGATGTGATGTACTCTAGTATATATGTTGTGAAAGCCTCAAATAATGAGACAAGCCAATTCACTCATTGTTTATTATGGTATCAAGAGCGGGTTCAC
>ONZK01006531.1:799-11059 GCA_900322385.1 Pharnaceum exiguum
ACCAGCAATTTTGCCTTATTAAATCTCAAACATGACAATTTTTTTTGGTTTTCTCAAACATGACAATTTTACAGCACTCAACACCAAACAAATAACATAAGCTCGACTTACTATGCTAAGTGTATATCGAACCACTATAAATTTGCTTTGCAAAAAAAAAAAAAACAGACCAAAAAATTATCACGATAGAGCTTTGGACTAAATTCGGGTTATGCGATGTTACCTGAGGCCCCGTATGAGCCAGCTAGCTTCTGGGATATTTTGCTTGATATTTTTATCCAACATTTAACGGCCCGACGAAACCGGACCGGCCCTTGTGGTCGTGGTCGTGGTGATGGGCCGCTGGTGATGTGGAGGATGAACCGTTGCAGCAACACTGGGACTGTGGCGTGTACGTGCTCAATGGGCTTTGCTCGCTTTGGTTTCATTTAGTAAGAGTAAGGGAAATTGGGCTGAGTTTATGATGTTTTATTAATTATTATTTGGAGAGAGATATAGAAGGGGGTTTATTTTAGAAGATTGGTGAAAGTAAAACTGAAACTAATGGGGTTTACGGTGTGGAAACTGGAAAGTGTGGGGTGAGTGACAGAGGTAAAAAGAAGGGGCTGACCGGCTGAGGTAGAGATATAAAATGTTGAACGAGACAGAGGGAGGGAGGGAGGGAGGGTGAGCAAAGAGTAAAAGGGGTTAGTTGAGATGGGAATCTCATTGTTATCACCTTCTGGGTGTTAGCCCTGTTAGGTACTCCGTATACAATATACCGTATACGGTATACTACTCTATGGTACGAATTGAGAAGTCTGAAACTTGTGTATTGTCCATCTAGCCTTTTAGGCTCAACAATGAGGAAACGAATTCATAAGAATTTAGGGAATGCTGAAGTATTAGGATTATCATTAGTTTTTGATTGGTTGATAAGACAATTGACATGCAATTAAAATCATGGAAAGGGGTATGAGAATTACCTCGCCTGGATGATAAAATTCATACATCTTGATTTTTGCAAGTACTAATTTCCAAAGGAATGAAGGAAGCCAAAAAAGATGTAACATGCTAATGGCAAGGACACTAACTAGAGTGACTCAAATTGATAGTGTGCATGTCCATTATTTCTCCTCTACTAATAAGGTCCCTCTATCAATTTTTAGGGGGTAGAGAGAAAATTTAGTGTGTTAGACAATAGAAGATTTATTTTTACCAATGAGAACGTGTTTGGTGGGGGAGAGTTCTATATATAGTCATCTGATCAAGTTCAGTTATTAAGAAGGGTATATGAGATCTTAGGAGACCCTGTTAATGTGTGTGTTTAGTGGGCCAAGAGATGTCCATAACACTAGAGAGGTTCCAACCTAAAACCAATTGGTGATAGGTGGAGGGGCTCCCTAGGCTATAAACAACTCAAGGCTTTGTCATTTGATCAATGTGGGACAAAGTCCCTTTGTATATCTCAACACCCAGCCTCACGCAAAGCGCCACTTTGGGCTGACCACTATGGGCCTGAAGCGTGGACATACCTCTTTGGGCATCGCACGCGCGTGGGCTCAATTGGGGGAAATTAAACTGAATGTGCCCCGCCTCACTGAAATGCCTCTTACTGGGATCTGTTGCCTCTTACTGGACTGTGTGAGATAGGGGAAATGTGCACAGGCCCAAGGCCCGCTCTGATACCATGTTAATGTTTGTGTTTAGTAAGCCAAGAGATGTCCATAACACTAGAGATGTTTCAACCTAAAACCAATTGGTAATAGGTGGAGGGGCTCCCTAGGCTATAAACAACTCAAGGCTTTGTCATTTGATCAATGTGGAACAAAGTCCCTTTGTATATCTCAACAGACCCTGCTTTCGAGTGTAAATCCTAACTTATATCAAAGAGTAATATAAATAGAACTTATTGTTATCGCTAGGTTGATAAGGGACCAATCTGAGATAAGATGTCCCGTACTCTATACTACTTGAATTGCATATTGCATAATGTGTTGTATTCAAAACCAGTGTTTTGAAAACCAAACCAGCTATCCAATCAGACTCTCAAATGGTTCATCGGTTTAACTCTTTAACTTGTTCTACAGGTACTAAAACTTGTAGTTTGATATTTTAAAAAGTAAATTATTAAAATTTATAAAATATTTTTTAAATCAAGAACCAATCAAAACTGGCATATCCGGGCCGGTTTGACTAATTTTAACTAGTTCTTAACCAATCCGGTTGAACCTGTTTTGAAAGTCGTTTAGACCACTGATTCCAAATTAAACAAGCGATTCGATCCGGCTTCAAAACACCTCAAAACCAATAAGCTTTTGTATCTTCCTATCTTGTCTACCTTTCGTTTCTTTTTGTTGTTACACTATTTCATTTTGGGCCGTTTCTTTTTGTTGTTCCATTTTTCTAATTAGGTATGTTTTTCTTACAACTTTGCTCTTAAATTTCTCCCTTATTACACTACCCATTTCTCACACTCTCCTCTCACTTTCCCACAAACTCTTCCAAAAATACCCTTCTCCTAAAATATTGTGCTAAAGCTAAAGTGAAACAACAAAAAGAAATGGAGGTAGTATTAAGGTGGTTACGCTCGTCTAGGTTATTCTTTATTTCTATTTCGAGGATCTCATTTCATATAAGAAGTTTTTGTATGATGTATTATCCTATTTTTTTTGTTTAAAACGAGACTTCAAGCTGGATATACGAGTGTTTTATATCATAAATTTGTTGTTTTTAATCCGCCACCATGCCTACAACCCCATCAAACCCTTCTTGGGCTTCCTATCTGACAACACCTTACCATTACAAAAACAAACCAAACATAATTCAACGGGATTTAATCCCCTTAAGTCCTTAACATTACTCACATTAATGCTTTCAATACCGTTTGGGTTACAAGATGTAGAACCAAACACCTCCTAAATGTTGGGACTCTTAAGATTCTTAACATTAACATGTAGAGAAAAAAAAGTTACTCAGAGGAGCAACAAATGTGTAAAAAGTAATAAGTTTGGAATCCACCATTATCCATCATAATCTACCATTTGATTTTGGGCGTGTAAACAATACCCCTCCATGACAAGAAAGCAGTGAATGCAAGTAAGCATATAGGCATCTCTCTTCTCTTGATAAGAGCACTAAAGGTCTAAAAGTACCTCATGGACTCTAATTATAGAACGGAGACGCCTTGCAAATACTAGGGCTGATAAATATTTGCCGCATTTGAAAAGGAATCTGTGTCCAGCTGTTCCAAAGCCACCATGAAGATATACCCATTACAAAAATTTCACTGTGGGCTACTGAGGTTGATTATTAAAAAAATAAAATAACTGTGGGGTATTACATGACTGATTATTTGGGGTTGAAGTGTGAAATTTCCAGTATTACAGGGCTGAGTGGTAATCAAAAACCAAATCAGTGGCCAGTAAAAGTGATGTGCCGGTACAACACTAGTAAGCAACATTTAGAATGGCAGCATCTCTAGCCAAGACAATACTTCCACAGTACTTCCCAGGCTGTCAATACTTCCACAGTGCTTTGCTTGCTATTTTTATCCAAAAATTCAAAGGTCATCTTGGTCGAGTTATTGAAGCCTTCTAAAACTTCATTTAACTGAGTTGCTGCATCTTTTTCCCTTTCATGGATACGTGGAGTGGCATGTGGTGTCAGAGTAAGTGCAACGTCAAAGCTAGGCATGTCTCTTGTTGTTGTGACCTAAGAAGACTACTTGCAAACTTCATCAATATGAGCAAGTACATTGGGGTCATTGAGAAAATGTCGCTTTCATGACTATTTTGTTGGCTGAATCTCCCTCCTTCATGATTTTCATATTCAACAACTTTCCTCCCGGCTTCCAAAATGGTTTTGAATCTGACATCAAACTTAGTTTTCGATGGAAGAGCATCGAAGTTTCTTGCCCTTGCTGCATTTTTTAAAACATGGAGAAACATGTAAGTTCAAAAATACATGAGCATAAACTCACAATAAACAATGGGTCACCAGTTACCATGATTGGGTCAAAAATAACTATGTAGAGGCTATAGAATACATTATTGGGGAAAATAGGTGGGCTAAAAATAACGCATAAAAATAACAAAATGGGGGCACAGATCCTAAAAATTGCAGAAAAAATAAATGAGATGAGGGAACGATTAAAACTCACATCTTTATGACCAAAATCTCTTCATTAGTCATACAGCTAGAAGCCAGACTCGGAGCGGCGAGCCCCCCCTTTCTTTAGGGTATCAAACCCGAAAAACCAACCCGAACCCGAATAACACAGAAATTTCCGGGTCAAGAGGAGTCGGGTCGGGTAGACCTTGCGGGGCAGGGTGGACAAAAAGCAAACATTTTTTAGAGATATGGTCATGTGACCACAAGGAGATGAACGTAAATGGAGAGAGAGAGGGAGGAAGGAGGGAGGATCGCATTTTTGTATAACATACAAGATACAACCACACAACACAGCCTCAGTAAACACAAGAGATTGAGGCGGTGTAACAGAATTCGCAATAAGTAGCCAATTTCAAACGAGAGGGAGGTAATGAAAAAACTGTGGTGGCTGGTACTTGAAGAATAGTAAGGATCCTGAAGCATAGTATCATTAAGATAGCACAAAGTTTGACCCATCACTTTTTGCCCAGTAACAAACTGAAGAATTTAATTAGAGGAATAAAAAAAGAAGAGAACAATGCACAAGTAGGAGAGGATACCTCCTGGCTATTTCTTCAATAGCTGGTCCCGTGACAGCTTTCAAAAACTCCACAGCAGGCCTCCGGCAGCACCCTCACCCTCAAGCTGCTTAGATGAAATACTAAGTAAATAATTGCTGAAAACCATCTTTATTAAACGCAACTTCTATGATGACACCCATTTTCATTGTTTGGGCAACCCCCTTTATGACACTATTTTAGCATCACTTACCACGGGGTCTGGAAAGTTCGAGGACCTTAGGACTTGTGAGACCCTGCTGAAAAATCCTTTTCTTGCCCTCACAAACTGCTGCACCCGACTTCGATGATAAAGCCTCAAGAGATTTGCACTTCTTGAAACCCTCAATCATGGTACTATGGTAGTATCATCCACCATATAAGTGCCAGCAACAAAGAACATGAAGAATTAATGCCTGACATAAAAATGCATCGAAATTTAAGATTAATTAGCATTAGCAAAGAGAAATATACTTCACGCACAAATCAAATGAATCACAAATATGTACAGTGCACTAGAATTCTTATTCTTTTTAAGAAAACTCTGCTAATTATGTGAGCTACAGTGCACTCTATATTTCAGGTGCAAATTTAAAGAAGCATATAAAAACGTCCTTGTGCTATGTAGATCAAGAATTTACCGCATCACTAATAGAAAGGCATCTAAAACAGACCACCTTTTGCTCAAGCCCAATAGTTCTCAAAACTGCTGGCACATTATTGTTTATTGGAACAACTATCAACTTAAACAACCCACATGAGAAGCCTACACAGATCAAATAATTTCATACTTTTTCAAAATCTGACACAGTGAAACTAGAGAACAAAGTTGTTACATACTCAAGGGAGCACAAGGGAGTAGTGGAGTACTTATAATACCCCAATTCTCCATAAGCTCAAACACATAAACATGACAATGGAGATGGGGAGGGGTGATGCCGAATGCTGGAGTTAGGTTGACAGCTACCGAAGACTGAGGTACGGAGGAGAGTTTCTGAGATGTAAAAACTTGAGAAGTGGGGAGAGAGAGAGTGAGTGGTGAGTTTGTCAGATCTGAAAATTTGAGGAGTGAATAACCGAGAGGCGCTTGGGGGCATAGTATTGAGGATTTGTAATTTTCTTAAGCAAAAGGGGAGTCCTTTTTTTATAAATGGGTGTTCGGGTACCCGACTTTGATATTTTGTGACACGTACCTGACTCGAAAAATTAACGGCTAAACTATGGGTTGGGTACCGTCGGGGTCGAGTTATGGGTATTTCAGTTCAGGTAATGTGGTTTTGGGTTATTTCTCCAGCCCTACTCTGATGTCAAATCAGAGGATCCAAATTCACATAGTCCACATCGTAAGATCTATCTGCACGAAACTAAAAGCAATTCAAAGAGCAATTGAAAATGTACACAAAATGTCAATACAGTCACAGAAACGAGAATATCATCATAAGTCAAGACCTCTAGCATCATTTAGAAGTACACGCTTTTCTTTCTTCTGCTTTTTTTTCTTCACATAATTTCTCGCTCTTTTTTTGTCTTTTTTTTCTTTCATAGAGCTAAGTAATTTTATATTTGTCCCCAGGACTCCATAAAATGGTTCATATTAAAAGTTAGTCTTTGTTTGTAAGCCTTAGAGAAAATTCAGCATGACTGCATAGTTTGTTACCAATTCCCCCCAAAAAAACTGCTTATGAATCTGATAAAGTACTCAGGCAGAACAGTATTAGGAAACATGCATGAATCCTCACAGCAAACTCTTGCAGACTACCACTGATAATATAAAAGAAATATTCCATGATAGAAGAATACAACAATCACAAATCAATTTCAGTCAAAGACACTCAAGTTACAAGCCATATAATAAACAAGGTAATCATCTAGCTGTAGAACCCCTCAACCCCCATACAAAAGCCAGATGAAGCAATGCACACATCTGATGATTATAGAAAGATTTTGCAAAGATACTTTACAATTTAAAGTCTGCTCCGCGGTAAAAACTAAAATCTTCAAGAAAGAAAAAACAACAACAAAGTTATTAGAACAGAGGGAAACACTATTTACAATGTAACCTAGGAGTCTTAGGACAATGTGATGCTGAAAGAAATTAGAATAGCTGGCTAGCATTAAGGAAGGGATAGATTTAGCAAATAAGAGAAGTTTGGATTCTAGTCTATATGCTATGTCAAGGGCAAGGCAACACAAATGCAATCTTCGTACAAGCTAGTGAGCTACTACGGGGAGCCTTTGTGCCCTAAGATGGTTTTTTGGCTCCGGTATAAAAACGACTCTTTCCTGTATGAACTTTGGAGTCTCTTATGAACTCTTACTCCTAAACTGCAAATTGCTATAGCCATCAGCCATGTCTATATTCAAATTACATTTTAAACACAAGTACAGTGCTCTTTGGGGGCTCCACGTAGGCCTATAGGGCCTTCAAGTTTCCATCCCAACCTCCCATAAGTTTAACAGAATAAACTCTACTAATCATTAATCCACTACATAGATATATGAGACGCACAAAGTTATCCTTACTGCTCCAACAAGTGATAATAGCGAATAATCGCAATCGCTTGACAAAAGACGTAGAATCGGCTTGAATGTTAGGCCGTCACAACTTAAAAAAAAAGAAGACAGCTAGTCACCATCAAAGGCTCCGAAAGACATCATCAATTAGACCTCAAATGTGTCAGTTATATTATCATTTCATATTCACCTCTAGGAAAATGTTCACAACAACATCCCATCTCAGATGAGATGAGGTGCTGAGACTGGGAGAGTCTGATGTAAGCAGCATTACCTTTATGAGAACTTCTTTGAGCCTCAGAGTCATGTAAGGGAAGGAACCACGCCTCTTGAGCTGCTCGCAAGCTAGTCAAGCCCGAGCTCCTGTCGTTCCTTGGGGACAAAGACCTGTGCAGTCTCTCGGCTGGTACCTGAGGAAGCTGGGAATTTAGAAACATGTATATTGAAACAAATTGTTTTATTGAATTTAGAAATAAATCTGCTTCCAAAAAAATAAAAGCACTTTGTTTAACGAAAACGACATTTAGGTTAAACAGTTTAGGTTAACCCGGTAGTAAAAATCTATTTCTACTAGCAGTCACTAGCAGTATAGCACCGATTAGTTAACTTATTTACACACCTGTACCCACATCACAATTAGAAAATAAAAACCAAAAGTGATTAACCAGATAAAATTGTAACAAAGTACACACCATTAACGCCGAGAGAGACATCATTCGTTCGGTGCGGGGGACACAGCTACATGTTCCTACCATGTTCCAAGCTTCTGCGACAATAAAGAAAATTAGTCCAATAGTATTGTAAGAAACTAGTTAGTGTTATTTAATTTTGTCATTAAGGGTATTATTGTCTTTTGTTGATAGTATGATTAATTTTTAATAATTCCCTACAAAATGGCTGAAGTTAATTTTACCGAACGATTCATGGTTGAGCTTTGCAAAGCTTTCTCATGCCCCAGTTTATTGAGCTGGAGGAACTTCCATGAGCTGGAAAAGACAAAATCAAATAGTTATGTGTTATTACCAAGCTTCACCATTAAATCTAAAACATGACAATTTCAGAGCGCATAAAACTAATACAGTACTCCGTAACTAAACTTATAAAGCAAGCCATAAATAAAAGGATAAAAAAAATGGCGATATTTCATGTTCTTTCTCTTCATCTTGTTCATTCACTTCTTTAGTTTCTTTTTTAATTTATTTTTGAGGTGTTCACTCTTATTTGTTCACAAGAGCCAAGACACAACACAAGTCTAAGGAACAAAAACAAAGCATCTAAGGATGAACTAAATTCGGGTTATACGATTTTACCTTGAGTCCTACATGGGGTTCATAGGCTGTGTGATTTTTTGCTTGATATTTTTATCCAACAATTTAACGGCCCAACGGATCCAGGCCAGGGCTTGTGGTGGTGGACCGCTGGTGATGTGGAGGATGAACCGTTGCAGTAAAACCAGGACTGGGGCATGTTTAATAAGCGCTCTCAGGCGATGCATTTAGTAAGAGTAACGCAAAATAGAGCTGGGTTTATGATTTTTTTTTTATTAATATACAGTAATTATTTGGAGGGGGGAGAGAGAGAGAGAGGAGTAGAAGAGAGATGGGTGAAAGAAAAATTGAAATGAAATGTGGATTACTGTGTAAAAGTGTGGGTCGAGTGACAGAGGTAAAAAGAAGGGGCTGAGGTAGAGACAGAAGGAGGGAGGGTGAGGAAAGAGTAAAAGGGGTTAGTTGAGATGGGAATCTCATTGTTATGGCCTTCTGGGGTGTTAGCCCTGTTAGGTATATACCGTATACTACTCTATGGTACGATTGAGATTTGAGAAGTGTGAAACTTGTGCATTGTCCATCTAGCCAGTATACCAGTACGTCCAGTAGGCTCAACAATGAGGAGAACGAAGTCAAAAGAATTTAGGACATGTTGAAGGATTAGGATTAGGATTAGGATTAGGATTAGGATTATGATGATTTTTTGATCGGTCGATTTGAGAATTTCCATGCGATTGAAATCATGGAAAGGGTTATGAGAAGTTGAGAACGCCTACATGATAAAATTGATACATCTTGCAAGTACTACTTTCTTAGGAAATGAAGGCAACCAAAAAAGATGTAACCTGATAATGGCAAGGACATTAACTAGAGTCAGAATTGATAGTATAAATGTCCATTATTTCTCCTCAACTAATTAGGTAACTCTATTAAATTTTTGGAGATAGAGAGAAAATTTATTATGTTAGATCCTTTTCTTGCCCTCCCAAAATGCTGCACCCGACTTCGATGATAAAGCCTCAAGAGACTTGCACTTCTTGAAACCCTCAATCATGGTACTATGGTAGTATCATCCACCATGTAAGTGCCAGCAACAAAGAACATGAAGAATTAATGCCTGACATAAAAATGCATCGAAATTTAAGATTAATTAGCATTAGCAATATAGAGAAATATACTTCACACACAAATCAAATGAATCACAAATATGTACAGTACACTAGAATTCTTATTCTTTTTAAGAAAACTCTGCTAATTATGTGAGCTGCAGTGCACTCTATATTTCAGGTGCAAATTTAAAGAAGCATATAAAAACGTCCTTGTGCTATGTAGATCATGAATTTACCGCATCACTAATAGAAAGGCATCTAAAACAGGACCACCTTTTGCTCAAGCCCACCTTTTTCTCAAAACTGCTGGCACATTATTGTTTATTGGAACAGCTATCAACTTAATCATACCACATAAGAAGCCTACAAAGATCAATTAATTTCGCACTAATTCAAAATCTGACTCTGTGAAACTAGAGAACATAGTTTTTACATACACAAGGGAGCACAAGGGAGTAGTGGAGTACTTATAATACCCCAATTCTCCATAAGCTCAAACACATAAACACGACAATGTAGATGGGGAGGGGGGGTGGGGGTGATGCCGAAATGCCGGGGTTAGGTTGAAACACCCCCGACTTTCTAAGACAATAAAGATTCTATATAACTATATTATATAATTTCTAAAAATTTCGGCAGAGTTTCCCCTAAAATAGGGCCTAACAAACTCGCCGATTAGGC
>ONZK01006540.1:0-11002 GCA_900322385.1 Pharnaceum exiguum
AGTGATGGGGTGATTGCGATCATCGCGCCTCCTCATGCAGTCGATCTCCTTCTGGACGACGGTGTATTGGGCATAGTAGGCGTCGCTCAAGCTGTGACGCGGGAGGTAGCTCAGGTCAAGGAGCTGCCGCGGCTGCAGCTTGTGGGACAACGCGGGGTGGTTGGAGATGGCTTGGTGGTAAATGACGTCAGTGTCATAACCCACGGGGACCTCGTACTGGAAGACAAGGGTGAAGTTGGGGAGTGGGGGAGTGTGGCGGAGGTTGATGGCACGGGCAATGAAGAAGGGAGACGACAACAGAGAGCGCCACTTCCTGCACACGGCTTTGTAACGGCAAGCAGACTCCGGAGGAAGTCTAATGAGGATTTCCGTAAGAATTTGGTCGTTAATTCTGTCGGAGAACTCTAACTCTAACTCTGACAACTTTGGTTTTAGCATTGGTTCATCCGATGCTTTCAACTTCTTACGCTTACTCTTGCTGCTGCTGCGGTAGAACTTTCTCTTTTTCAAATTTCTGTTACTATTATCATCACTATCATCATCATCACTGCTACTGCTAAGGGAAGTGGCAGAGGGAGGACTGCGACCACCCCCGCAGTACAGATCCATGTTCACATTTGGATATGTACTCATGATTGAATAATTCAATTCAGCTCAACTCAATATATATATAAATGTAATAATCCACAACTAACCAACCAACCAACGGCTTATTATATGAATTCAAAACGATTGTTGTTGCTGATATGATGTTGTTGGTGTTGTTGCCTCCTCCCATAGGTATATTTATAATAATAATAAATAAATGATCTTTCTGTTCTTCGCCGTGGCGGTGTTTAATTTGCTTGCCTTATTCGCGGGCTATAGAAAAGGAAGCTGTATAATAACGTACACATAATAAACTTTCCATAAATAAACTTTCCATATTGGGTTTGGGCGGGAGAGATACACTGGACTACGGACTGGACTCTTTAATTTCATTTTTTCAAATAAATAAAAATAAAATATTTATAAATTTACTAAAAATCTAATCTAAGGAATATTATAATAATAAGTCAATAATAGAGTATAATGTACTTCTCTCTTCATTTTAACTTCCTAGCCTATATTAACTGAGAGATGATCAATAGTGAGACCGTCATTGAAACACAAGATGGAGACGTATTGTTAGTGCACCCGTTCCACATTATGTTAAATGGATTTCAAATCATTACCCTTCCAGAATAATTTTTTTTATAGATATTAAGTAGTTTGCATACAGTATATTATTATTTCTAGATATATGAATTCTTATTCAAGTTTAAGTTCTAATTAATCTACAACAAAAATTAACAAAAACTGTTGAAATAATTAAAAATGATACCCTTTTACAAACATGCATTAACTTAAAAATAGATAGTGGTGTTGATAAATTTCATAAATTTTCTACAATCAAAATTGTACAAAATATTAGTTTGCACATATTACTTTCTATACTAATACAGTTTAGGTTTCATAATAGACCGGGCCGCCATTTTATAAAACCTCAACCCTAAGTATTTCTTTTCCTTCCAATCTTACACTTAATTCAAAAGTAATCACATTCAAGAGAAATTTGATCCTATGAGGTACAAGCTCATGATTTTTAATTTCGGACTCAAAAGTTCATGAGCTTTTTAGCTCGAGCTTGAAAGCTCGTAAGGGTTTTGAGCTCGAATAGAGTTAACTTAAATTTTTATGAGCCGAACCCAGATTGAATTTAAAAGCTCGACGGATTTTGAGCTTGAGTTGAGTCCACCATAAAAAGTTGTAAGCCAAGTTGAGACTATCCAAGATCGGGCTCAGCTCGACTTATTATCCTAAAATTCATAGGTACCTTATTTTCATTTTAACAAAAATTAAAAGGAAATTCTTTTTGAATAGTTCATGGTCTTTACTCTAAGCCAAACATAATTAAGTAAACGGAATTGGTGCTTCAAGTACGGGGAAAAAACTATTCAATTGCTTAACTCAAAGATTAGTACAATGTCGATAAGTCTCAAACAAATGAACAGTCATGCTACAATAATATATGCCTCTACATTTAGTGCTAAATTATCCGTAGTACAACAAAACTTTCCAGCCATCGTACCAAAACTTAAGGAGGAAAAATGCACTTGGTTAAGTTTAATTTACAAGTGCAAGGACAAATCAAGCTTATTTTCGTTCTCTTTGTACCAATCACTTGCAAAATTCTCAACACCATTCTTCGACATTGGTAGAGAATTGATATTTGAGGTGCTATACCTTACTCCCCTTTGCCAAGCCATCATCTTTTGTTTATGTTCTTCCTCAAGATATGATGATTTTCGGTTTACACTTACACGGAAGCTCCAATCATTCATGTTATTGTTGTTGTTGCTATTACAAACAACATTTTGAAACCGGGCCGGACCACTAGGTCCAAATTGGTCAATTGTAGGAAAGTGTGTTATGTTTGAAGCATTGTAGCTCGAATATACATTGGTGGTTGAGTTGTTGCACTTATGAGGCCTAGATGATGATTGTAGTGCTGGTGATGGTGGTGGTTTCCCGGGTAAATTATTGGCGGTGCCGAGAAGGCGTTGAGCAATGAGATCATGAATTTTGATGCCCTTTTAACTTCCTTGAACAGAACAAACAAGAAAGATAATAATTTAGAGATACATCATACATGAAGTACTTAATGGACAAAGAGAACTATAACAATTGAGCTAGAAATACACATCACACAACGATTAATAATTGCCGGCCATAGCATATGTTTGCGACAATATATATGATGAGACTTTTTTATGCTTACATAAACTTTCATTCCATTCGAATCTTCTCACAAAAAAAAAAACTTATAATACTATTAAAAATATTTGTCCAGATATGTCATGTAAATGAGTACATTATTATTGTAAATGAAAAGAAGTACAGGTCATGTAAACTGTTTCTCAAAACAGAGAATATAGTCTAGGATATATCATGTTCAATGAGTACATTTATTATCTTCAAACTTCAGAGAATATAGTCTAGGATATATCGTGTTCAATGAGTACATTTATTATCTTCAAACTTCAAAATCTATAAGACTATAATTTGGCTAACTAAAACCTTGTTTAGGATACAGTCAAACTCTTTGTACAGGTCACCTCATGGGACGAACATATACTAACTCAATGTTTTGGTGCCATTTTCACTCTGCATTACCGGACTTCAATTTGCTTTCTATACATTGATCTCCATATTGTCAAGCAGCCTGGCTTTACCAAACCAAGCAGCAACACAGAACACTGCAGGATCCCTTATCTCTTCCACAGGTTCCAGGTTCTCTTGGTCCACTATCTGTTTCAATTAAAGACAGCAAAGCTAAAACATTACAATACTGACTTATAGGGTCTTTAAAGAATGAACTCTCACAAATGCACCGTCAAGCTAGAATATGTTGAAGTTCACTACAGTACCATTAAATCAGTTTCCACAGCTGATGTACAACAATAATCACTCACCTCTGCATAATCTACTTTTCCACCAGCTTCTTCTATTGCCAAGATTACGGAATTTCGCAACACTTTACAATTAGTTAGCCCTTTCTCGGCTGAAAGTTTGGCTTGCGTCAGGGATCTATTAATGGATAAGGCCTGAAGATTCCAAGGAAAGGTGAGCCTGTCCCCAGATTACCAGAAAACAGTATTCACAAGTATAAAGAATCATTGTCGTATGTCAACCTTTTGTCTCTCCTCTTGGGAGAGGTATACATTGCGAGAACTCATTGCCAATCCATCATCTTCACGCACGATCTCAGAACCAATTATCTGGATAGGAAAGTCCAGATCTCGAACCTGTAACCCCAAAGGACTTTCAGTTTGAGGACCAAACACTTCAAACGCAAAGAATCTCTACTCTTGAACTTACAAGATACAAAAAAAAGAATTAAGACAACTAATTATCTAATCAGCTGAGTAAGAGTTTAGATTTTTCCAAATTTAAAAAAAAATTGTTGTGCAGTGCTAACAGCACATGACCTGGTTTCAGCTGCCAATTGATTTTTTTTTTGAGGGAAGCTGCCAATTGAATTTATGACAAGGAAAGAGAAATTGAAAAAACTCAAAAAGACGAGTAACTAATAACAAGAGTAATATACACCAAGAAGTTAGCACATAACTAACTTTCTAAAATCATCTGAATCTAAGTTCAGATTCCGACAGGACTAATGCAAGTAAACAACCAAGGCACCGGGGTTGCTGTCATTTCATTCACTTTCCCATATCTAGAATGATTATACTTTATGACATATAGCTTAGAAGTCATTTGCCAAAAAAAAACTCCTATGATATAAGAAGTAAAAGCATCAGAGATCACTAGAACAGATTGCAGGACATAAGAAACCAACATTGCTTCAAAATGCGTTCCTCAGTAATTCACTGCAGCCAGTTGAGATGTTTCACATGTAGCTTGAAGAAGCAAACAAAAGAGTAACTATATCAAAAAAAAAAAAACCCACCACTGGTACTGAAAATTGAGAAGATGGGTAACACAGAATTGGAGGCTATATACAGAAAGGTGAACGAAATGAATCAAGTACAAAGCACAGTTTCTGAGGAACATTGCAGCAGAATTCTCACAAAAATTTTCATTCTAATAAATATACTATCAAATACAGGGCCACAAATGAAAGAAGCAATCATATACTTGTACACTGAACCACAGAAACGCTGAACCAACAGTCTAAAGGCAAGGCCAATCACACTAATCGTTCATGAGCAGGGTTCATTTTCCATAAGCTCTCAGAAAAATCAGCAGCAACTAAACTCAAAAAGAAAAAAATTAAAAAATCAGCATCTGCTTGCTGAAGAAATAACCTTATAAAGTGCTCCCCTAAGCTGAGGTCCATCTAAGTATCTTACTACACTGATTGAGTCTGATTCCATAAAATGAGGGCCACAAACTTGAACAGCAACATTGGCTGCCACTAACAAAGGTGCAACTAAAGCTTTATAACATGGTACTAAACTACTAACGTGTGATAGGCAGCCACTTACAAAGACACTGAACTGTGAAGCCATAGAGCGGCACTAATTGAGAAAACTAAAAGATGAAGCTCGTCATTTTTCTAATGATTTGCTATCACAGAAAAGAACCTCTTCATGATCAAACACTCTACATATATAAAACTTCAAACAAGAAGCGTAAAATTACATATTTTGACCGCTAGTTCTCATCCAAACTGCATCCAAAAACCAACAAAGAACATCACATAAAACAGAAAATTCTGGGGCCGGACCTAAATTGTTCTAGTCTAAACTTCAAATTCTACCAATCACTTTCGATGAAAGAAAGAGCATCAGAGATCAGATTGCAGGACATCAGAAAACAACAGTGCTTCAAGATGCATTCATCAGTAATACAGTGCAGCCAGTTGAGATGTTTCGCATATAGCTTGCAGAAGCAAAGTAGCAAACCAAAGAGTAACTATAGCAACAAAAAAAAAGCACCACTGGTACTGAAAATGGAGAAGATGGGTAACCCAGAATTGGAGGCTTTTCAGACCAGCATTGGTCTCATTCGCAATTCCGACTTATACAGAATGACGAACGAAATGAATCAAAGTACACAGCACAGTTTCTGAGGTACAATGCAGTAGAATTCTCATAACAATTATCATTCTCATAAATATACTAATTCAATTACAGGGGCCACAAATGAAAGAAGCAATCATATACTCGTTAACTAAACCACAGAAACACTGAACCACCAGTCTAAAGACAAGGCCAATCATACTAATCGTTCATGAGAAGTGTTCATTTCCATAAGCTATAGTAAAATCAGCAGCAACTAAACTCAAAAAGTTTTTTTTTTTAGAAAATCAGTATCTGCTTGCTGAAGAAATAACATTATAAAGTGCTCGCCTAAGCTGAGGTTCATCTAAGTATATTACCACACTGATTGAGTCTGATTCCATCAAACGAGGACCACAAACTTGAACAGCAACACAGGCAGCCACTAACAAAGCTGCTCCTAAAACTGTATAACATGGTACTAACGGGTGATTGGAAGCCACTTACAAATACACTGAACTGTGAAGCCACAGAGCGGCACCAATTGACAAAACTAAAAGATGAAGCTCATCATGTTTTTAATGATAATCTGCTATCACAAAAAAGAAATTCTTCATGATCAACACTCTACATACATGAAACTTCAATCAAGATGAGTAATATTACATATCTTGACCGCTAGTTCTCATCCATACTACATCCAAAAACCAACAAAGAAACATCACATAAAACAGAAATTCTGGGCCCGGACCTTAATTGTTCTAGTCGAAAATACACTGACCAAGCAACCACACTGTTTTGACAGGTAAAATTCACTTTCGATGAAAGAAGGCAAAACTTCAAATTTTACCAATCACTGTCACAACCAACATCCAAATCAACATTTATTCAAGACAACACAAGTGCCATCATTCTGACAATCATTTTACACCTGAAACCCAAAAGAATATGGCCAATGAAACTTAACCTGAACTATGTTCAACCTCCACATGACAATGGTTAAATCACTTGCCAAAATTCAATCATTGAAGAGAACAAGTACATATCTTAACCTCTAATTCTCACATAAACAACATCCATAACATACAAGTAAAACATTATCAACATATCACACACAATTAGCCATCCAAGCAAACACATTAACCACAGCTGATCAAAACAAAGTATACATCTTTACCACAAATCCAAAGTTCCTAACCACAGGCAAGTGACAACACCTGAGACACAAACCAAACAAAAAAAAACAGAACACTCACAAACAGAAACAAGAAATAGACAAACCAACACTTCAACCAAAAGAAACCAACCATTGCAGAAACAATCAACCACATTGCCAAAAAAAAAAAAAGTACACATCTTTTCTCATCCCACAAAAACACATTTTTTACCAATTGCCAAGAAAAAAAAGACAACATACAAACAAAAGTACTACTAATCAACTTCAAACCCAAAAAAAAAGAAGAAAAAAAACTCACCATCCTAGAAATGATCTTCCACTGCTGAAAATCCTTCTTACCAAAAAGAGCAACATCAGGCATAACAACATTAAACAACTTAGCAACAACAGTAGCAACACCTCTAAAGAACAAAGGCCTACTTTTCCCACACAAACCTTTCTCCAACTTCTCAACTCTCACCCAACTCTCATGCCCTTTACTCTCACCTCTCCCTTCCACACAAGACCTCACCTTTTCTCCCTCCTCTACTCCACTCTCTCTCCTCACCCCTCCACTCTCCCCATAGTCATACAAATCATATGGGTTGAAAACACAGTCAACCCCACCTGGTACAGACACTAACTTATCCAAATCTCCAGCAAAGTCATTTGGGTAAGTGGAAATGTCTTCATTGGTTGAGAATTGACCTGGGTTTACGTAGATGGACACAACTATGACGTCAGCGTGACGTTTGGCCTCTGAGATTAGTGATAAGTGGCCCTTGTGGAGATACCCCATTGTGGGTACTAATGCTACTGTCTTTCCTTGGGATTTTTGGTCCCTTACGTAGCTTCTCATCTGGGTTTTTGATCTTATTATCTCTGGTTGTGTTTTTGATGATGTTGACATTGTTTTGTTGAGGTTTTGAGTTTGGTCGGGGATTATGGTAGCTGAAGTGAGAGAATGGAGTGCAGTTTGGTTGGTCGGTTGGTTAGTTAGTTGGTTTTGTTTTGTTTTTGTTTTTGTTTTGGTTGAGTCATAATAATAAAAATGAAAAGAGAAAACCCATATGTCCGGCGGTCACAATGAGAAAATTCCATACTACCCTTTTCGTTTCCCCTTCCCTCATTTTCCCCCTCCCATTTCTCCACTAGTGGAAAGAGTTTTGGCCTTTCAAATTGTTACAAATTCCCAATGGTTAAATAAATATCTTTAAAATGCTCATTATGAGGAAATCATGTCCAATATTTGGATGGAGTTCTCGCACAATCTGCTACGTTGTACTAAAGATGCACAGATAGAACTCTTAATAATATTTATAGAACACGAAACCCCTTCCCTCAATATGATACGGGTTTTTTTAAATAAAAAAAAAGAAAAGGAAAATTTGAAGTTAAAGAAACGATTTAAGATGCGTGATTTGTTTGAAGTTTCATACTGATGACATGCATCATCGCTCACATCTTAAAAAATGGTCTATATGTTTGTTATCTTATATTCCCCAGAAAAAGCTTAAAGAAAAGAATAATAAACCAAGTTGTCCGGTTGAGACCTTGAGATGCCTTGAGATGGAATAACAGACATAAACATGTATTGATGGTATTGAGTAGTAACTACTAACTAGTAAGTCATCCTCCATAGCCTATTAGCCTCCAACGAGATTTTGGCTTGATAAGTTGTATATTTTCCATGAGTGTAGCAAATAAGGTATTGGAAGTGACGGTCGTCCTTTTTCCCCTAAGGGTAACTAATGGAAATTCCACAAAAATTTCCACTGCATTGAGAAATAGACCCACTACGTTGAGCAACTCCCAAAGAAAATTTGTTGGGTTATCAACTCACAACAAATGTTACTTCTTTTTCTTCCTTTGAACTAATTTTCTTTCATTCGGCAAATTATTATAAATCCAGGAATACCTAATACCATACATATCTCTTTGTAAGAAGATAAGAAGATAAGTCGTGTACATATTGTAAATTTGTAATTGGGTGTGGTTCGAGATCATAGTGGATTAAGAGATTTTCTTCCCAAACTTGGATTTCCTCTCTAAAGTTCAGGTGTCAAACTTGTATAGTTAGACTATTTATATATATTCCGTTAAAGCCCCTGTAACTATATTGAGAGGAAACAAAGCACTCTACTCTTGCATAACTTTAGAAATTTCAAAAAATTGTCATACATTCTACTCACCTTCTTTTGACTTTTCACAAACTGATGTTCATGGAAATCACCATAATATAGTTGAATCTACATCATTGATTTAAATTTTCCACTAAGCCAATCCTAGCCAATAGCCATTTCCTACAGGCTCCAAGAAATTAAACTTGATGTTTTATGAAAGATATTGAAATACGAGCAAGCATAGAAAAAAATGATAATGTTAGTAGTCATACTAGTCAACCTCGAGGAGGCACTCCTATCCAACTTCATTCCAAAAAAAAAAATATAAGAAAATGATAGATAGGCCACCTTCACAAAAAATAAAAAAAAGACAGGGGAACATGAGCATGTTAGAGCTATGTTAAGTGGTAGCATGCAAGCCCTTTTTAAAAATGCAATCTCAAACAATTGCCACCATTAGAAAATATAAGGTTGTGTCTCTAATAATTTCTGTGTTACAGCATAGTAATTAACCATAGAATAAAGTTAAGAAAGAAATCTTAATAGTCCTTCATGTATAAGGACAATTGAGCTCACTGAAAGGCTCAACTTAAAGCACCTTCTTTTCTCATATGGAAATAAAGAAAAAAGGCATGAGCAATGTAGAAGCTAAGAGAAAATGTACGTTCTACATTGTTCAAATATTAATATTTTAAAAATTCCTTACAAGTTACATCTCTAGCATAGACCAAATAACGACCAATACAAGTCATGTAAATTCAATCCCAAGAGGTTCTCTTTTGTTTAGAGTATCCCCTGTGTGGGCAATAGAGATTTTTTTTTTAAATTCTATGATTCTCTCTTCAGGTCTGCTTTCCCATTTTACTCTAGGGAGTATGACAATTTTTTGTCAATTTTTGTCAGAATAGTGGGTTTGATTATGACGTTGAGGCATGAAGATCTTATGGGGTTAATAGGCAAATCACTTCTAAGGATACGACGAGCGTAATATATTATATATTATAGGATAATGTATATTCGGAAAAAATGCCCAGAATAATCTTTACTTCGGGCGATTTGCCCATAATAATCCCTACTGGAGAAATAGTCGGGAATAATCCCTAATTGGATGTTAGTAGCCGTGAATAATCACTACTTGATAAAATAGCTTGACACATAACAGCGATTAACTATTCCATTAAATTTTTATAGTTTTTGATAATAACAGTAATATAAAAAAACGATCAGATGGAAAAAATGAATCCGAAAGAGAAGTCAACCATAATGACAAATATACACTTCATGAAAAAATATCACTAATCCACTCATCCTTCACAAAGAGTAAAAAGAAAAAACATGGAACTGGAGCATGTTAGAGCTATGTTAGGTGAAAGTGTGGAACCATGCAAGCCCTTCAAGAAAATGCAATTTCAAACAATTGCCACCATCAAAAAGCATAAGGTTGTGTCTAATAATTTCTGTGTTACAGCATAGTAATTAAACATAGAATAATGTTAAGAAAGAAATCTTAATAGTCCTACAAATATAAGGACAATTGTGCTCACTCAAATGCTCAACTTAAAAGCACCGGTCTTTTCTCATATCGAAATAAAGAAAATGGGCATGAGCAATGTTGAAGCTAAGAGAATTGAAGATGTACGTTTTACAATGTTCAAATACTAAATTTTACTTAGTTCCTTACAAGTTATTAGAATGTGTACTGCATTTTTTTTTTTCCATCAAAAAAAATGCAGTAGACATTCCAATAAGTGATCCCAAATAGTAGCAGGCAAGACCAAAAAAAGTTGCTTCAATCGAATGAGCAGGTCGGTACAGCTGATTTAAGCTGCAATTCTAACATGCCAACATCAGCGTGTAACAGCTAGTAAACAAATTAAACATACCGAGACAGTTTTGTTCACTTTCAAGACTAGCGAACCACACCTGCCTTCCCGTAGAATTTGACCAAATTACAACGAACTAGTTCTGAGTAGCATCTTACACACATTCTGCAGTCTGCACATTATACATACACAATGAGAAATAAAAACAACAAAGTAGACACTTCTACAAACCCATAACAAGGAAATTTACCATTTTAGGTACCCGACTTATAGCATAATACCAAATTGGGGTCCAAAGTATTCAATATGTCAAACAGGGTACCTGTACTTTTGAACGTTTTACCAAATTGGGACCCC
>ONZK01006545.1:818-10987 GCA_900322385.1 Pharnaceum exiguum
ATCTAATCTGCGTTGTCATTTTGGCCTTAATCCGCGATGTCAGTTTTGATTGAGAATTCTAGTGTCCATTTTACTGTGCAAATAATATTCGAGCAAATTGGTTCAAGTTTGTACCCATTCATTTGTCTACCCTATAATTTTGCTTTGTAAGTTGTCATGCCAGAAGCAATGTTGCTGTATGTTTCTAGTGGCCTTGTGGTTACATACCACTGCTAGTTGTGGACTTGTGGTATGTCCGTAACAATTAGCCCAGCCCTGCGGGTATTCTTTTCCGCTTATATACATGTATCTGCTGATAATCCACAAGGATATTGATTATACTAGCAGCTTAGTACATTATGTTAATGATCATGTGCAGCATATGCTTTTGACATTGACCTTTCTGATTGTAGTTGCTTGTAAAAAGTTGCCCGCCACCTGTTTGTGAAAATGCCACGATTTGACAAATGCCCAGAAAACTGTGTCCAGTGCCTGCTTCTTATGTAGTCTTTCCCCCACCCCCAATTGTTGATATAGATACCATTGAATTTGTTATCTAATATACAATTGCTGTGCCATTAATCTGCGAATGGTTGTTGGGCACTCATGACTTGTGGTTCTGCCATGGTTGGTTAGAACAACTTGTTAGTTTTTGCGAAAAATCAGATTTGAGTTCTTATTACTTTAATCAAAAATGGATTGTTCTCCTTATTATCATGATGCAGTGCCCACGAAGTCATTCCCACCATCCGTTAAATGAAAAGGCCAAGGAAAATCTTAAGACTTTTCCAATCGCAGGAGATGGAAAGAGGCGAGGAGGTAGTAGCAACTAGCAAGGGGCATAATCATACTGCTACTAGTCCATTCATCACTCTCTCTGAGAGCAGAAACCGGTGGGAAAAAGAGTTCTCATAATTACCGAGTTTATGATATCTTCTTGACAAACTTTTTTGTTCTCTAAGAAATGGATTAGTTAATGTCCATGTGCATTACTTGATAGTACAAGGTGTTGTGATCTTCATAGTCAGTACACCATCCAATCAAAGTCTTGCCTAGGATGTATGCGAGGTGGTTGCCTGAAATACTTGTCCTATTTCTGTCCTCCCAGGATCCTCATTCGCAGTTGGTCATTTTAGGTTGAGTACAGATAAAACTTAGTCAATTTAAGGCTTGTGGTCATTATTGCTTCCACCTGCCTTGAGTTCACATTGGTGTTATGGTGTATACTGCTGTTTGTTGTGGTATGTCCATAGCAAGTGCCCCATTTTCTTTTGGCTGATGTTGTTATTCATCCGAAGCATGTGTTTCTAACTTCAACTATGCATTAAAATTGTTTTTTGTTGCCTTCCAATGATTTGTAGTTGTGGAGATATTCTGAAAACACGTTGTTACAATTGCATTGGGATAGTGCACATTTGACATGCTGAAGCCATTGTCTCACAGGGGACACCAATGATTATGTTGAAAATCCATAACCGGGAATGTGGGCGGATCCGCTCTTTCGCTGTTATTAGATGCACTCACCGCTTAATGTCAATGCATACTGTGTGGTAGTGTCATTTGTTTTCTGTTGCACTTGATAGAACCGTGATTTACAATTGCCCAATTGAAGATGTGTTTTTTTTTTATAATGTTTTTCAAGATCCTCTTTTGGTATCAGGATGTTTTACTTTGGCTTCTAACAAGTGTACAAGGCCTTTCTGCTGTTCTGCATCAATAGAAATATTGAAAGAAACAGGGACGTGGACAATACAAGTTTCATTGGCTCAGTCAAGCTATGTACAGGTACTCTCCCGATTTCTGTCTCCATTCCAATATGGTGTCGTCTTATCAGTCATTTAAAATCATCAAATTTCGCTAAATTGACAAAACCCAGAAACTGTGCGCAGTGTCTACTTATAATCTAACATCTTTTCTTCTCTTTCTTATTTTCAATTTGGTAATATAGATAGTGTTGAATTCATTGGCTACAGTAATTAATTTACCAAAGTTGTATCCAATCTGGTGTATATGGTGTGTTTGTTTGAATAGTCTGTTAGTTGTGGCCAAAACTTTCATTTGGCTATAAAAGGTTTTACTGTGTCTGGTCCTGTTGGTGTAGATCTGAATCCTGACTGGGATGGGCTATTCTCTTTATGCAGTGCCCAGGAAGACATTCACATGAACTGTTAGACGAGAGGCTGAGGCAGCTCTCTTACTCTTCTCCTGTTGCCGGAGATGGCAAAGTGGCGACGAGGTAACAGCAAGGGACCTAGTGATGCTGCTACTAGTCATTCATCAATATTTCTTGTAGAAGAAGCCAGTGGGGAATAACATTCTCATAACGCCAAGTCTATGTTAAAATTGAAGCAGCAATGGAAATTGGCTGAGTGTGCTTGTGGACAAGCTTCTATTCCCTCGTTACCTGCTTTCTTTGGCCGCCCTTATGCTGAGTTTTGGTGAGGCTTGGGGTGGCCCCTGCTCCTGCTTTACTTCCTTGCCAGAGGTTGATTCTTCTCCTTGTCCACCCTTTGTTACTGCATCCTTTGTTTTCGTGATCTGCATTGTGAGACTGCTCTTTGGTCTGGACCCTTCAATATGAATGAGAACAGAAGTCTGAACTTATGATTTTGGATTGAGCTGTACTATGCTGTTGGCATTTGCATATGATTCACTACAGACAGAGACTACTCTAGTTTTATCTAAATTCACTGTTATTTGGCGCTTCGGTTCAGGATCACCAATGGAGATTATTTCTGGGCTAGAATTTCCATTTTTAGCGGCTTGGTGCACTTCTTCAGATCCTACATTTCTACTTTCTGTTAAGTTTCATCCTTCAATGTCAGTTAGCATTTAGCTTGTGAAGTTGTTGGATTCCTGTTGTCATCAGTGAGCCTTACATTGTTCTAGTTGCTTCATGATAAGTTATGTGGTGGTTGGGGTTTTAAGGTTTGATCAAATTTTCGACAAAACTGTTCTGAGTCAGAGCAGAGGGAACCCGCTTCATGTGGATATCTTCACCTTTCTGCCATTCGGAGTTATGTGGAGATGCCTATCTTGAAGAAATCTCATCGTAGTTTCATTGATGTCAACTAATAAAATTTAGGTGAACCAGCCACAGATCATGCACGTAATGGCATAAAACACCCCCCCAACTCCCCCAAACAAAACCAGCCACAGATCATACTAGTATTTCAAATTAATGGAGCTTCATCAACTTTCACACCTTATGTTTGGTTATCCAAATGGTCAAATTGCTCCATGTATCTATTTGATTGGTTTGACGAAGTAATTTCTGCATGCCTATATAGTGCCAAATATCATTTGTCCAGCAACATTTGGCCTTGCATTTTCGATTGATCTCCACTATATGGTATTATGGTTCAAATTGCAAACAGTTTCCAAGCTATATAACAATTTTTTATCTTGCACTTTGGTTCAAGTTTTTCTTTTTTGATTTCTTTCCTATTTACCCCTCCGGGCGTACCCTATGGTGTTTCACTGTTTCATTGTAAGTTGTAATGCCAGAAGCCAGGTTGGCTTCCCATAGTGGTCAGGGAGTTTGTGATGTCCAAAAAATAAATAAAACTATGTGTGCATTTCTTCTCCTTTTTTTTCTTCTGTTTGCTACTAAAAAATTCTGTTTCCGACTTTCTGCATCAGTTAGTATTGTAATTTCCGATGCTAGCAACCATGTTCGCTTCCTATAGTGATTAGTGAGTTATTGTGTCTTCTTGAATTAATTTTTTTCGTTGTCTATGTGCATTACTTGATAATACAAGTTGTTCTGAGCTTCATAGTTGTTACACATCAGACCTAAGGTGATATTTCCTGCCTAGGAAGTATGCAGGTGGGTGCCTGAAATACGTGTCCTGTTTCTACATTTTTAGGACCCTCTGCAGTTGGTCATTGTCATTTTAATAGTCTTATTAGTATGAGATGCATTAGGAATATCAGAATAACTAATGGAGCTTCCTAATTTTTCACTCCATAATCATTATGTTTGATTATCCACTGACTCCACTCTGTCAAATTGATCTTATTTATGTTTGATTGGTTTGACGAAGTACTTTGTCAAGGCCTAAATAAGTGGCAATATCATCAGTCCAATAGTCCCTCAACATCTGGCCATGAATTTTTCTTCGAGTTTCACTTTTTTTGTGGGGAGTTTGTCTGTACAATTGATAATGCAAGTAGCGGATCATCCAAGTTCTATTACAAATCTTTATTTGGCCCTTTGCTTCAAGTTTCACTAAATTCTACTGAATTTTCTCAAGATTTGCCATTGTGGGCCTTGAGGCCTGTGTATCTGTGTGTGTCTGTCCCCCCTGCCCCAGGTGTACCCTATGGTTGAAGTCTATGATTTGATGAGAGCAGCGCTATTGGCTTTTGTGTAGCGATTGGTGAGTTTACTATGTCTTCCTGACAAACTTACAGATGTTTCCACTTGTTTGTTCATTGGTAAAATTTTCGGTTGCGCGATGTCTATTAGCTTTTCTTGATAATAGAAGGTATTGTGACCTTCATAGTCAGTACACCATTAAATCAAAGGTAAGTTTTGCCTTTGAAGTACTCAACAGGGGTGCTTGAGACACTTTTCTTGTTTCTGTCCTTCTAGGATCTCATTCGCAGTTGGTTATATTAATGCTTGTGTCCCTGTATGCTTCGTGCAGCCTTGCGGTCACTTTGGTGTATACTGTTGTTAGTTTTGCTGTGTCGAACAATTAGAAAATTTTACTTCCGTTGACGTTTTGAGGCATCCAGAAGCAAGGCTGAGGAAAATCTCTTAGGCTTCTACTGTCCAGTATTGCAGGATATGGGAAAGCAGTGATGAGGTTATAGGAAGAGCGCTAATGATGCTGCTGCGACTCATTCATCCTTCTGCCTGAGAGAGGCAATCAGTAGGACGAAGAATTCTCATATTGCCAAACTAATGATAAAACTCTAGCTGCTGCAGAAGTTGGCTCAGTGGGATTCGTGGACAAGCTTCTGTTCCCATTGGTAGTGCCCCCTGACCCAACATGAATAGCAGGTCAGCTCAGCCCGGCATAAGCAGAGAAGGCTGATAGGCGGTAGCACGTCGAGGAAAAGAAGAAAGCCATGGACCACGTTAGAGGAGATTGCAGAGAGTGAAGAACCTCGGAAGAATGAGAGGTTCAAGAGCTTCTCTATTCCATTGAATATGTAGGAGCTTCTCTTCCCATTCCTTAGCTATCATAGGTTAAGAAGGAAGATCGATTGAATTATTGGGTTTTGGTAAATGTGATCTTGTTTCTGTCTTGGTCATATTGTTAGCTACCTTTTTTTCTTCTTGTTTTTTCCCCACTGCTATTTTACTACATACTGTACTATGGAATTCTTCATAGTTCAAGCTAGTCTTTTTTACAGAGGATAAGTCTGTCTATTTTCCTTTCAACTTCTATTATTCCCCCCTTCCCCCAGGAAAAAATGTTTGTTCAACTTGAAAAAAAGAAGTCATACATGACTACATGATTCAGAATGACCATATACCAGATACGAGTATAATTTTTCAGTAAGATATTACTCCAGTTCGCCTAATTGTCATCTTTACTTCTGGTAACATTCATCCTCACTCTCACTCGTATCTATAATCTGAAGGGTAAATGACTAATGAAGAGGCAGAAATGTTAATTCAATTGACAGATCCTCAACCAAATTGGACATAGCCCATAGACCATAGCCCATAGCCCATAGGTATACAGTCAATGATGGACATGTTTAATTTCTTGCTCTGATAAAAACATTACAGTTACTGTGCAACTTCACAACCCAACCCCTAGGCCCTTTCCGATGGGCCTAAAATAGATCCAACTATCTAAGCACTAAGCAGTGTAAGCGAAAAGATTTAGTCCCTTCTCTCTCTAAAAAAAAAATTAGTCCCAAAATTTTCCCAATGGCGCCCTCTAATATTCCATCCCAAATTTCAAAAGTCGTCAACATTTCCATTTCCAAATTCCAAATTTCCAATCTATAGTGAAAATGAATAAAGTTCATTCAACTTGAATAAAGAACTCGTGTATGATCTCAGAATTACCAATTCAGTAATTTATCAAAGTGAATAGTACTCAAAATTCACCAAATTATCATTTTTTCTTGTTGCACGATTCAATCATAAACTAATAGTCGTAATTCAAATCTACAATCCCAAGTGTTAATAAGTACGCAGAAGTTCTTAGTACCAGTAATATAAGCGTTTTTCATTTGCCAAATGACCTATCTATAGGTACAAATGTGCAATCAATTGTGACAATGGCAAAGTGGAATAGAAAAGGAACAGGCGGCTAAAACGAAAAGAGTTTCCTCCATAAATTTGCTGAAGGCGTCAAAACAAACGAAAATAATCCCCCAAATCCAAAACCCCAAAATTTAAAATTTCAAAAGCGGTGAACTTTTTCATTTCCAACCACGTCATCAATCCGTGTGATACAAAACCAACCAATCGCAATCCAACCCCTCTTTCTTATATAAACCACCCACTCCCCCAATCCTCTTTTCATCCCCATCTCACAAGCACTCGTCTCCCTCATTTCTTCTATTCCACTCTCTCTCTTAATTCACCCCCAAACCAAAAAACAACACCTCCTATCCCAATGGCACCCAAAGCCGAGAAGAAGCCAGCGGAGAAGAAGCCAGCCGAGGAGAAGAAGTCAGCCGCAGGGGAAAAAGCCCCAGCCGAGAAGAAGCCCAAGGCAGGAAAGAAGCTTCCCAAGGACGCTTCCTCTCAGGGCGGAGACAAGAAGAAGAAGAGGAGCAAGAAGAGCGTAGAGACATACAAGATCTACATCTTCAAGGTGCTAAAGCAGGTCCACCCAGACATAGGGATCTCCTCAAAGGCCATGTCCATCATGAACTCGTTCATCAACGACATCTTCGAGAAGCTTGCTCAGGAATCCTCCAAGCTTGCCAGGTACAACAAGAAGCCCACCATCACCTCCAGGGAGATCCAGACTGCTGTCAGGTTGGTCTTACCCGGGGAGCTTGCCAAGCACGCCGTCTCTGAGGGCACCAAGGCCGTCACCAAGTTCACCAGCTCTTAAATATGTTGTTCTGGGTTTATTGGGTTAGGTTTTGCTGTGTCTGTTTAGGTTTATATAATGGGTTTTATTTAAGTAATGCTCTGTTGTTTAGGAATTAGGTTGGTCTATGAACAAACTCTGTATTTGTCTCGATGCAGATATTTATAAATGAATATGAAATATTATTAATCAAAAGCCATATTTCTGTGTTACTCAATTGATGCCTATTTTGATATTTCATTCTGGTTCTGAAGGAAAGCAGTTGATTGGTTTCGTTTGGCAATTGTGTATGGGTAAAAAAAATTGATTAAATGTTCTCAAAAAAAATAATCGATTGATTTGAAAGCCTTGGAAAGTTGGAAGTATCTATTTTGTCAAAGATTTACAGTAAAATAACTCTACAAATGAAAATGATATGCTCAATTGGATTACCAATTGGAGTAGTGAAATAATTGGTTTGTGAATTGAAGTTATGTACACATGGTTTGGTTTGGATTGCCTTACTTCCTGAAAGGAATTTCTGGTTCACAAATAGCTATGCTCACTGTCACTGATGTATAATTTGCCGAACTCTTCCAAGATATCAGTCATACACTGATACTGTCTGACTTATGTACAGTACTGAATGCCAGTTTCATCAGGAAAAGAAGAAACGAAGTACTGTTTGGCTGAAAGCCTGAAAGTATGCCAATGAATTCCTTCTTCCTGGCCAAACAAGTAATGACTTCAACTGCAATTATGTTTTATTTTATTTTGACCGGTAATTCGACTTGAATTAATGGCTCCAATTGATACATAATAACATAAGTTTCAAGGAAAAAAGACTGTTGCTGCCTTTCACCTTTGAATGCTGAGACTTGATGAAGTTGAAGCACTGCTGCAGTTTGATACAGTTGATGATATCTCCTGCAGTGGCTTTAGTGAGTTAGTGCTGATCTGAGGCACTATATTTCTGTTGAAATCTGTCTCCGTCCTGTTGCTGTTAAAGGCTGTATAATTTGCAATGCACCAAAAACAGCCACCGTATGTTTTGGCCTCGGCGAAGTTTTCTGCTCTTGGAGTCTTGGTGTTGAGATTAAAGCTTTAGGATTATATTGGAGTCCTAATATATACAGCATTGGCATGAAAATAGAGCTACAAAATGTGCCTAGCTGATTAGTGTGATTACTGAGTTGAGTAAAGGATTATCAGCATCAGAATGCGAGATCAACAATAATGATTTACTGTAGCGTGTGAATACCGCAGAGATAGCCACGGACTGTACCTCAGACTAAGCATATAGCAAACGTAATCTACTGAATAATGTCCACTAAAGAACCAAACAAGGGCTTTTAATAGCTAAAATTGCAGGCGTATGGATTTTATCTACAAAATTATAACTGCAGAATTGCAGATACTGATCAGAATAACCCTGCAGGCAACCAAAGAAAAACATGGAACGGTCATTGAATCAAAAGCGATTAACCTGTCTCACACACAAGCTAACATCCAGCTGAATAGCTGATACGCGGGGGGACAAGAAGTGAAGAACTACTGAAGAAAGAAAAAAACAGCTGTAGGCGCGAACTGAATATGTGGTGAATTTTTGAGCAAAAGCCACATATATGGCTAGTAGTATGTAATTGAAGGAAAATAGGTGAACTGAAATATTGCTGAACCCAAGTCCAGGGCTAGTCTGAGATGCTAGAGCTTAGAGGATTCCAACTATTTCCCAAGGGAACAGAAGTAGCTCCGGGTGTGGTGTGACTGATGTATTGTCATTGATTTTGATTTGAAGATACTCATTTCTGCAAAATTAAGCTCGCTCCAAGGAAGTGATGTCAGCAGAAGATACTGATCAGAGATATACACAGCCGAGCTGAACATCATCTGTTCAACATACATCCCTCAATTTCACAAATGTGCACTTTCTAGTGTCTAACTTCAACAGCAGATATGACATCCACTAATGGGACTTGTAAGCCACAACACCAACTAAATAGGAACCATCTAGAGGTAGTAATATACCTACATCACAGGATACAAGTTTATAAACCATATCAACCAATACACTAGTAATATACAAGTTTATGATACATTCAGGCACTAAATATACAATGTGCTTTCTCATCGGCCACCGACAACAGAAATGTAAAACTGTTTCAGATTGCCAGAGTGATGAGTACACATTCAGTCTCCAAATTCTCGTTACTTTAGCCCATTGTTAAGTACTGCCGAATACAAAAAAAAAAAAAAAGACACCAAGATATAACCACACAAACAGAAATCACTTTTGATGAGTGATGTTCAGTACTCTGCAGTCAAATGAACTAGTGTAGTTTGAAATCGCGCACGGAAATGCACCTAGTTTGAAATATAAGCTGATGTGTCAAGTTTTTTCATCCATATATGAGTTTAATTGAATAATTTAATATTTAAACCTTCCAAATATTATAAGGTAATAATATATTTATCGACATGGTAATTTGGCAATAATTTATTGAATGGTTTGATAATTTAATAACAGAAAAGAAAAGGTATTAAGAAAATGGTAATTTGGCAATAATTTATTATATGGTTTGATAATTACTTAACTCTCGATGATAAACAAAAACTTATTAAAGGTAATTAAAGAATAAAGTACGATTTATTTTCCCTTTCTGTAACGTAATTAGACCACAAGTACACAAAAAGAAAAACGAGCACCGACCTCACTTTCTATTTTCTTTTCCCCTCTGATTTTCCTTTTTTTTTAAAGAGAAACTTCCTTCCCGGTTTTCTAAACCGACAGTAGCGATGTAGGAGTATATATATAGGCGCCTCTGGTCTATTGTTCTCAAAATTCTCTTTCCAGTAAAACAAACTCTTTTCTTCTATTGATAGCCAAGACCCCTTATTGATATGGCGATCGGGAGCAGCTTGGAGAGGTTGGAGTATTTATCGGTCATCTCCCAGGTATGTAACATGTTAGAGACTAACTTAGGCTTAGGGGAGAAAGTATTAGCAGAATATATGGTCGAATTAGGACGCAAATGTATTGAAATTGAAGAATTTCATAGTTTATTAAAAAGCAATGGGGCTGACTTACCAGATTATTTAGTTAAATCTCTATTTACTCTAATTCATACTGTTTTATCTCATCGTCTAAATAATGGTCCTAAACCCCAAAACGAGAAAAGGGTTATTAGCAAAAAC
>ONZK01006557.1:0-10963 GCA_900322385.1 Pharnaceum exiguum
CATCCATTTTTTTAATCTTCCTTCCTCTCTTTCAATTTACAACAGTAAAAAGATAAAAAAACGCTTTCATTTTCGTGTGCGTGTAAATGAAGAGGGGTATAATGGGTAGTTTATCCAGATTTTAGTTCGAAAATCTAGATTTTGGGGTGTCTAGACAACCTTTTATACATATTGGGGGTGTTGTAACAAAAAAGTTTATATAAGGAGTGTCGCTACAAAATACTTTATTTATAAGGGTGTCCCAACAAAATTTCCTATATTTAAAGTTAACCTTCTCACTTAAACTTTTTTTACGAACTCTTGGCAGGTCGATGGCCATGGCCGGTCTGGGCTTTAAAAGGAGAAAACAAAAATTGAAAAAAGAAAACAGATAAACAGTGCCGTTCGTTTATTTTGAAATATAGTCATCAGCCATCAGGTACTCTACATACATTTCCTTCATTTGTTTGTTGTCTTGTCGCTCGGTCTACAATCTACTCCACAACTCATCAGGTACATACATACCACTGAATTTGCTGCTATATATTTATTCAGCTTATTTATGTCATTATGTTAATGTTAATGAGGCCAAGACTTGTACTGAGAGCTTATGTGACTCATCCCATTTGTTGGCTTTGCTCTCTCTCAAACGACAATAACTCAACTGAGAAAGCTTCCAATGAAAATGGGCATATTTGTAATTCTGACCTGAAGACTGACTGGGAGAGATTGCTTAAGCCCTTTAACATTGATGAACTTAATAAGTCACTTAATTTTATTACACCCTTTAGGCTATGTAAGTTACTTGAGCTGCCCATCGATGTGCCCACCTCGATGGAGCTTTTCGAGTGGGCCGCTACCCAAAGAGGGTATTCACATTCATTTGATGTGTATTATGCTATGATTAGTAAGCTTGGTGGGGCTAACATGTTTAAGGAGATTGATGGTTTGTTGTTGCGGATGAAGGACGAAGGGGTCGTGTTTAAAGAGTCGATTTTTATGTTGGTTATGAGGTGCTATGGTAAGGCTAGGTTGCCCGGTCAGGCAACCAGGTTGTTGTTGGATATGAGGAATGTTTATGGTTGTGAGCCGACGTTTAAGTCTTATAATGTGGTGTTGGAGGTTTTGGTGGCCGGAGAGTGTTTTAAGGTTGCCCCAAATGTGTTTTATGATATGGTGAATAAGGGTGTTTCCCCGACGGTTTATACGTTTGGTGTTGTGATGAAAGCGCTTTGTAAGGTTAATGAGGTGGATACTGCGTTGTCGCTTCTTAGGGATATGACTAAGTATGGGTGTGTTCCGAATTCAATCGTTTATCAGACTTTGATTCATGCTTTAAGTAAGGGTGGTAGAGTCAATGAGGCGTTGTCCCTGTTGGAGGAGATGATGTTGATGGGTTGTGTCCCTGACGTTGAAACGTTCAATGATGTCGTACGTGGTCTTTGTAAGCTTAGTCGTATAACAGAAGCTGCCAAATTGGTTGATCGTATGCTCACTAGGGGCTTCACTCCAAATGCGGTTACATATAGCTTTTTGATGCATGGCTTGTGTAAAGAAGGCCGGGTTAGGGAAGCGAGGGCGCTGTTGCGGAAAGTTCCAGAGCCCAATGTCGTATTGTGTAATAATTTGGTAAATGGTTATGTCCTCACTGGGAAGCTTGATGAAGCCAAGAATTTCGTTCAGGAAAGCATGGGTTGTCCTGGATGCCAACCGGATGTGTACACCTATAACACACTAATCCGCGGTTTTTGCAAGGAAGGCTACCTGAGTTCAGCATGGGAGATGCTAAAAGAGATGGAAAGCAAAGGTTGTATACCTAATGTTACTTCTTACACCATACTGGTCAATGGATTCTGTAAAAAAGGAAAACTTGATGAAGCAAATTGTGTCCTGTGTGAGATGTCAGAGAAGGGGCTAAGCCTAAATGTTGTGGGGTGTAATTGCTTTATTAGTGCCTTCTGCAGGGCTGGGAGGGTCCAAGAGGCTTTTCAAGCTTATGATAAAATGTTGAGCCAAGGATGTAAGCCAGATATACAGACATTCAATGCTCTGATACATGGGCTTTGCAAGGTTGATAAGATGGAAGACGCATTGGGTTTGTACAGGGATATGCTGTTGGAAGGAGTGATTGCCAACTCAGTCACATACAACACGTTAATCCATGCTTATTTGAGCAGAGAAGCAATGGAAGAGGCACTTAAGCTGGTAAATGATATGCTATTCAGAGGATTAACTCTTGACGAGATTACATACAGGAGTCTGATAAAGGCTTTATGTGAGACTGGTGCTGTGGATAAAGCATTAGGGTTATTTGAAGAAATGATAAGGAACAGATTTCATCCTAGCACTATTACATGTAATATACTCATTAATGGCCTATGCCAAGCTGGGAGAGTACAGAAGGCCCTGGAGTTCTTCGGAGAGATGTTTTATAGAGGTTTGTCACCAGATATAGGCACTTATAATACCCTGATTAATGGTTTCTGTAAAATTAAACGCATGCAAGAGGCTGTTAAACTTTTTGAGCGATTACAAGCTGATGGAGTTTTCCCTGATGCCGTCACTTACAATACTTTGATCAACTGGCATTTAAAGGTTGGTATGTCTAATGATGCCTTGGCTTTGTTGTTCAGAGGTATTGATAATGGATTTGTTCCCAACTCCGTAACATGGTATATTTTGGTAAAACACTATGTCAAAAACGATGCGAGTGTGATGTTCTCTTGATCTGGGGTTGCTAATAGTTTCTAGGAAGCTCCTTGAATATTGGAACTGTCCTTAAAGCATGACAACAAATGGACAACCAGCAGTCCCTCTACATCGAAGATGTTTCTTTGCAAGGTACTTATCTCATCACTTTGAACTGGACGGTTATTGTGTATTCGTCATGTAGTAATGATTTTTCATTTTGGTTGATTTATGAGTTATGACAAATATTGCTTTATGGTAGTGCTTAAGCTAAGTCTTTATTTTTTCATTTATAGCCCTTTCGACCATTACTTAAATGTGCGCCAAAATGTCAAGGTCGCATTATGTGCTACTGCCAACCCAATGCCGATGTCCTGTAGGGATTAGCTTGATGTGGGTCTTTGTGTCAGAGGGGTGTGAGATTGAAATCAACTTAATCTCCTGCTTGGTTACGGCTTAAGAAAATGTTTTTCTGCGTGGGATCTCAAAACTGCCAATAAAATAAGTTGGAAATCTCCTGCTGCTTAATGCACTGTGACCTTCTCTTCTATCTTGAGTTATATGGTTTGTCAGATTCATTTTTTTAAAGGCGAGAGTATGGTGTGATTGTTGTCGGACCTTAATTGCGTAGAAACTTTAGAGAATTTAGTGTAGGGGGGGTGTTCTTTAGAACTTTTTTTTTGCTAAACAGTCTGAATTCCGATTAGAAAGCGTAAAGAGAACTTTGAACTGAATGAATTCTACTACACTAAATTGCACTGAGTTTTGAGGAAATGAACCCTAAAAACAGGGTCACTATAGGCCAAGTGTGCTTCAATCGTTGGCCACAAGCATGCTCCCACATAGTGATTATAAATTTTCTCTGTCCAGATTCAAGTCAATGTTAATTAACTGGGGTCAATGATAATTCTGTGGCGGCAAATTTTGGTAACATTATCTCAGAAAATTTGATCACCTTGAAGTGTTGATATATGAAAGTGAAGAGTAGTTCTGTTTCTGACTTGCTGGATTTGCTGCTGATAATCGACCAATTTTTCTTAAAAAACTGCTCGGAATGCAGATGCTTGATTGTCTTGTGTCATTGCTGGTGGTAAGGATTGTGTCCTCTCTGCTCAATCAATTTGGCTCTTATGAAATCGAAACTCTTGTGTTTCTTATTATGGTGCTGTTTGCTGACTATTTTTCTGACTACTCCAATTATTTGGCCAAAGAAGGTTGTTGAAATCAATGTTTTGAAAACCAAACCGGTCTTTCATCTCGTTTGTACCGGTCAAAACCGGTATTTTAAAACATTTAAAAATAAATTATTAAAATTCTTTTAAAAGTACTGTCTCGAGAACCGGCCGGTTCAGGCCTGTCTGACCGTTTTGACCAACCTGGTTAAACCGGATTTGAAAACCGGCCAGACAACTTGTTCCCAGTTGAACAGGCTGATCCGCTCCGGTTTTCAAAACACTTAAAGCAGAAGTATTTAAAAGACTACTCTCATAGACTTGTAAAGCATACTTGTGTTTTTCAAAGGCATGATTTTCAGGTTGTCCATGCTGATTAAGTTGGAAGATTCATTAGTATCTTTCAATTTTGGGTGAATATGAACTAACAACCTGTTTGGGAAGAGAATAAATGGAGGGGAAGGGAATTGAGGGAAATGAGGGTAAATCAAGTTTACTTTGTTTGGGAAGCATAAATGAATTGGGAGGGGAAGGTGTTGTGAGGTTCAAGTTGGGGATTGGGAACGTGAGCAAACAAGTGACCAGTAGGTGAAAAGACTCTAGAGAGTAATGTGTAACGACCGGGGAACAATGTATCAAGAGAGTAGTGGAACGTCCGGGAGATGAAGCGTCTAGGGAGAGTAATGCTGCAGCCAACCACAACACAACCGAATAGTGGTGACTTCCCAGTTCTCCTGCAAAACGAACACAGAGACTAGGTCCAGGCGTGGCGGGGAAGATAAGTGACTGGAAGAGTGTAATTGGGAGAATACCCATACCTTTTTACTTATAGGCTGAGCTCTAGATATAGGGGTAATCCCCGCACTTTTATCAATGAGTGATGTGGGACGAACTTCCCACATTTATGCACATGGCTAGTTGTTATACGTCTAACATAAGGGAAAGGGATGGGGAGTAGGGGGAAAATTCTCTTTAATTTGCTTTACCTTCCTCCAAAATTGGGGGTAATGGAGGGGAAGTAAAATTATATTCTTACATTCCCCTCCCTCCCTTTAATAAATTCTTTTGACTCCCAAATAGGATATTAGTTTCTCCTCCCTTCCCCTCTGCTAGACAAACAATGTACAAATTTCTCTCCCCTCCATCTACTCCCATTTTTCCTCTTCCCCGTCATGTCCTTGTCCTCACTTCCCCTCTCCATCGCTCACAAACAGGGATTGGCATGATCCCCTCCAATTAAACCAGATTTCAGGGATTAACAATGAATTTCTTAGACAAACTCGACTCGTGCAAGAAAAAGTCATTGCAAAACCGGCGGCCGAGTTTGGCATGAACCCCTTAAATTGCATTAGAGTGAACTGTCTCTCCCTTGCTTGCATAACTTCCTATCACTGAACGCCACATTACAACATCTCTGTGTAGATCATTATAGCAGTATGTGTGCAATTTTGGGTAAGTTTGGTCCCCCAAGTTGACAGAATCACAGAACATGTGTATGAGGATGCCAAAAAACAAGGCTCTGATTCAAACCCATGTCGAAAAGTATATCATAAATCTCTCTCCCATACTGCACTGGGTACGACTCAGTACTAGCTGGCATGACCGAGATTAGTGTCACTCAATTGGCTTTAATCCCTTCGGCCTTCCAGAACCAATCCAGCGCCATCCAGTATTCACTGTTGGCAATGCATACTCTGATGAAGGCAGTCCATGAAACCTCATTTATGTCCTCCATCTGATCAAAAGCCTGAAACGCCATTCAAATATCACCAGGCCTAGTGTATAAGACCAATAGAGGTGTAGAGATGAAGACAGAACATTGTATCATCCCGCAGATAACCAAAAAACTATAAATTCTCTCTCAACCCTTGTCATTTGCATCTGACTGCAAACTGTCAGCTTAGGCATGGGTAGCCACATACCCACATCTTTTAGAAATACGCATTTTGTATCCGCCATTTGACCATAGAGTTCCTCGAGACGGGTCTCTGACAGTCATTTCATCGAACATCTGGGTGCGACTCAAATAGCTTTGCATACATTTGACATGAGGAAGTTGGATTTAACAGTGTTGGAAAGGGAGGCTAATTTAATGGAGAGAGTGTTAGTATTTTTTTGTTCTTGGGCTAGGAAAGGAGTGATGTTGTTGGTATTGCTTGTAAAGAGACAAAGCTAGGTGGCAATGTCCCTTTTAGACCAAATCTTTGAGTTTAACGTGAAGTGAATGAGGATGTCAACGGAGAGGTTATGTCGTTGTTGGCTATTCTCCTTTTAGTTCAGTATAAGTATTAATTGATGTACATACTTTTTTGAAGTTTTGGTTTAACAAAAATAGGAAATTTGTTTTTTACTTCACTATGGGGGAATACATGAGTTTGTTGTGTAATTGTGAGAAAAAGTGGACAGAAATTAGTTTAGCTGGGCCCTTAGAATGAACATTCAAATTTTTTGAAGGGGATAATGTTTTTGTAATCTACACGAATACTTGTAGAAGTTGGCAAAGAAGTTTAGTTGAAATTTTGAAGGTTGTATTGGGGTAGTTTATGAAATGATGATAGCTTTAATAAAATAAATATCAGTTTATCTGCAGTCAAACTAGTATCTAGCTATAGTGTGAAAGAAGATGATACTTCAATCAAAACAAAAGGAAGAAGGAAGATGATACTTGTGGTGATTAATTGTACGTTCCAATGACAGTTGTGGGAGTTTGTTATGAACAGATGAAATAATAAGTTGATGAATGTCTGGTAACGGGGTTAAGTTAGTTATGTATATCTGTTTGTATTTTGGCTATTCAGTTTCAAGAAAAATGACAGTGCTGCGGGTGGTTGAGAATGGAGAATGCTGGCCCTATGAATGCAGGCATGCAGCAGAAAATAGTTGTGCTAGTGGCACTCGTTCTGTTGAAAAATGGCGGGGATGCACAGCACTCGTTCTGTTGAAAATGGCGCACATGCACAGTCTACCTCACACGGTAGGTTTCATTCTCTTTGTTGGGATTATATATATGAAGCCAATAAGTTAAACGAAGTATTTAACTTTGGTTATTAAAAAAAATCCCCCATTACTATCAGGCTAGTGTTCACAACAGTGTCAACGTGCCTCCCAATTTGAGTTCGTCTAAGGTTGTGGCCTCTGAATCTGGAGAAGCTAAACTGACTCAAGCTTCGTCAGGACTGAAGAAGGTTGCATACTTGCATCAAAAAGCAGGCCAGCTGTCTCCAACAACCCCCGATGCGCACCTAGTGATATGTCTGGTGTTGCTCCACATGTTGAGGGCACCATCAAGCCGTTTGAAAGTTTGTCATCAGATGATTCAGTAAAGACCAGTAATGTTTTCGAGAAGACTGATACTGGTGAATCTATCACAATTGATTCTGCAGAAACTGTGCTGGGAGTGTCTCAAAGAGATGCCGAATCTGCCAAACCTTACAAGCTTTCATGTGGAAAACTCCTTCAGAGTATGCTCTCTCCAATGTTAGTAATATCTCCAATTCAAACCCAATTTTTATTGGGATGGTGGATAGTCTTTTGCCGAAGAGTTTAATGCTCCAACCCTATTATGCCTGATGATGAGGCAACTATCCTTGCAGCAGATTGTTCTGAAGCAATTTCAGAACATGAAAGAGAAACTGTGGAAAGCATGCGACCTAGTTCATCGCCAGGTTTGGATAGAAGTGCTGTTGAGCCTAATTAGTCATAGAATAACAACAAAGGAAGTAAGAAGTGGAAGGAGATGATTCATAGAGCTTATGCTCATGGCACAACATCTAATCTCTACATGGCCTATAAGGGTCGGGCTGGAAAAGGATGACCTTATTGCTGCGGATGGTAGTCCTGTGAGTAGCCCAAATGATTTTTCTGCTGATGTCAAATAAGCGGTAAATACGAGTAAGAATCAGGATGGGCAAGATAAGTCTGAGCTCGATTACTGGGAAGATGCTGCTGACATTTCCACCCCAAAGGTAGAATCTTGTGATGATGGGGATGGTGCAAAATCACCTCGATGAAGAGGGACTTTCAATAAGAAAGTATTAGATAGACTTCCTGCTCACTTGCGCTGACCAATGTAAAGATCTTTCTGATGGTTCTAAAATAACATTTGATATAGCTGGGGCTTTGATACGTGTTGATGTCAATGCTTCTCGTGGTGATAGTGAACATCCTCTTCCAAGAAGAATTACTAATGAGTCAGCAGGAGGTGCTCGAGTTGATTGGCATGGTAATGCAATATTTGATTCCAATTTGTGGAATAAATACCTGGTCAATTCCCCTGGTCGAAATCGAGGGCCAGATCTTGTCCAAGGTTAGGTGTCCACGTTATAGGAACTCGTGGAGGCCCAGGGCCTAACTATGGTGTTCTGGGACATCCAAGGCCACAAGGGCCTGTTCAGCACGCTGGAGTGGTGGTCTCCTGTCCATGCCCATGTACTGTAGCGAAGTGACTAGTACTGGTTGGTGGCTACCGGCTATTATCTTGAGGTCAGACTCCATTGTAGGTGATGCATAAATCTGAAAAGAAGTTTGAGGTTAGTTGTTGTGTCCAGTTTTATACATATTTTATTCTCTTAATTTAGTTAATTGCTCATTGCTGGGTATTACATGTGCTTTCAAGTTAATCTGTTTGAGTAACTTTGAAAAAACGAAGTGTAATTTTTCTTTTTGAAATGATAAAAGTGTCTTACAAACGAATTAAATTTGGTATTTTTCTGATACTATTGTTATGCACTTTTATAAATTGAGACACTCGTTTGAATATATTTCTAATTTTGTTGCTATTATCTAATATTGTATTATAAAAAAGTGTCAAAAGTAATTTAGAGCGAACATAGAAAGCTCAAGGAGAAAGAATAGAAGAAGTTAGTAGAGATGAGGATGTTGCGTTGTATGTGCGTTATTACCAAGTTGGACAAGGTTAAGAATGTTATGGTAAGATAAAAATTGGAAGTGGCTTCGATTGTAGATAAGCTGCGGGAAACCAGGCTCCGCTGGTTTGGACATGTCAGGAGGAGAGACCCAAATGCACCGATGCGGAGGTGCGAAAAGATTGTGGTAAGGGGAGACAGGAGGACAGGTAGCAATTAGTGAGGACATGGCCTTAGATAGAAGTTTCTATAGGATGAAAATTATGGTGCTAGTAGAGGGCTTAGTAGGCGCACGTATTGCTTTTGTCTTACTTCGTGGGACAGTATTTATAGTATAGTGCCTTCATGCTTGTAGATGATCGTGCTTTATTTGCTTCTTTCACGACTTCCTGTAATAGGGATCCTAGAAGAAGTATAGGTAGTTTCAATGGTTACAGTAATGCATTAGAACATGGAGTGTATAGCACAAGAGAAGATAATTCTGCTAGGCAGCCCAGAAGCTTTATTGGTCCAACTGTTCATGATCAATCCAGTAGCCAAGAGCTCAATGCAAGTTACACGAAAAGGGATTTCAGACATCCTGATCAAAGTTCTGATAGGTCTAAGCCTGTCACCCCACCTGTTGGTCGTGTGGGACTGTCTCGTGGCCCAAATGTATCTGCAAAACTGGTGTGCCCCAAGGAGAGGTTGCACGAGAAGTCTATTGCAGCAGTAGAGAAGTATTATAGATAGTAACTTCCATATCCTAGTCTTTTTTTCATTTCACTATCATTGTGTAGTTTTTTTGTAAATTATTAAGCATGATAACTTGTAATTTAGTTCTCTGTGGTTCCTGGATTACCCCATGCAAGTTCTTGGTCATATTTTCGATTTATGATGTTCTAAGTTTTTGCCCATTTTAGACCAGAAAAATGAAGGAGCTAAGCTGGACTGTTTGCCAAAACCCTAAGCTTGTGTCAAAAGAATGAGTTGTTGAGTAGAGAACCTTATATATACAGTATTATCTAACTCCCGTGATGATTCTCGTGAGCCTTCTGGTTTCATGTCTATACAAAATGGGCAGGTCTAAATGTCTAATGGTCCTAGATAAACAGTTTGCTCTCTGTGACAACTTCTAGTCTTTACTGCTCAAATTTTTTCAGAGTTGTGTATTCTTTTTTTTGTAGAGTCTCAGCAGGCTTAGGAGTTAGGACTCGACTGTTTGTTTTATTTATCTATATTATATACTAAGAGAGGCTACAGAGAGAGAAAACTGGATGAGCCCTTCCTTTTATAATTCGGATTATGCTTAGGTGGAAGCTCATGGTTGGATGAAAACTCCAGTTAAACTAATAAAATTTCCATAAATTAATTTTATGCTTCTTTTTTTTAAAAAAAAAAGTCTTAAAAAACGCTAAAAGGAAAAGAAAAAAAAAAGAAATCCAAACTTTGCCATATATAATAGAGATTGTAATAAAATCTTTGCTATATATATAATATACTTTGATTCTATTTTCCATTTATGTTCAAAATAAAAAGATACATTGTAAAAGAAATTAGGAAAAACAAAAAGTGAAAGAAAAAAGTTAACTACCTAAGCGCTAAACCACTACCTAACTAACGTTGTAAGTTGTAACTAAAAAAACTAACGTACAAAACTATAGTTTGCTAATTGTTTACACAAAAATTGTTTAAACCCGAGTCATATATGAGACTGCGTATTAATGCCTCTTCGAGTACATAATAATGACCCCTCGGTCCTCGGGTACACAATAATGATCCCTCGGGCATACAGTAATGACCTCTCCCTCACAGTCTCATGTATGAAATGGGCTTACACAATCTTTTCTAAATTGTTTAGGTTGACCAGTAATACTATGAATTTTTTTGCTATGCATTAACCCTTTATAGTTTAAGTTTTATATCAATATTTTGTGAATTTTTTATTGGATAACCGGGTCATTTCGGTCGATTTCAGGTTCAACTCAGATTTTACCGGGTTTCTCGGGTTCAGTTAGTCTCGGGTTCGGGTTGAGTTTTTCGTATTCGTGATCCAGTTTTTTCGGGTCGGTTCAGGGGTCATTTCGGGTTGAGTAAATTTCTGACGGTACATTCAGTTTTTTCTGTTCAAAAATATATTTTAATGAGAGTTTATGATATAAGTTAATAGGGTTGAGGTTTCATAATTGACTGGGCCGCCATCAAGCGGCACAGTCTAATATGAAACATCAACCCTATGTTTAATTAATAAAATAACATGTATAATTTTATTTTAGAAGC
>ONZK01006564.1:0-10933 GCA_900322385.1 Pharnaceum exiguum
CCCCCCCCCCCCCCCCCCCCCAAGAAAAAAACTCGAAGTGGGGGTAGGGTAAGAAAAGAAAAAGACAAGCGACACACAACAACAGTCCCAGTATGCTCCCATCTCAAATGGGGTCCTGAGGGAGCATACTGGGAGCCTGATGTACGCAGCCTTACCCCGATTTGAGAAATCGGGAGACTGTTTCAGAATGACCCACTTAGCATCTTTGTGAGAAACCTCTGACCAAGACACACTGACACATGCAAACAAAAAAGTACACAAAATAAAATTTAGCAATGATGCTAAAAGAGATAGAAGGATGAATTAAAAGATAAGTACTAACAGTGAACAAAGGGTATCACAATAGAAGTGGGAACGGGGCTTTTTATTTTCGATTTTTGGTAGTGGCGGAAAACAAGGAAAATCCAGCATAAACCTGTTTAAGAACCTCTCCCCCCACCTCTTCCCAAAAAATAAACAGTTGGGAAGCCAAAGTAGATTGAAGAATCCAAACAGTACTTTCTGCAACTAAAAAGGCCTCATAAGACGAAAAGGAAAGAACCACGGATGACAAAGCATAGAACATACGTCCATGAACAACTGCTGTTATAATTCAAAGAGATGTCATAGAGAGGGAAACACCATACCATGTAGCATAGAAGTCCACTAAAACCGGCTTCTCGGCACTTTTAATCATTTCATCAAAGTTCGAAAAAGTCTGCTTCTGGGATTTAACCTACAAAATATCATCCAAGCAAATGTTAAACAATGTTGTTTTCTGGAACACTTTGTGGTCAAGAGAGCTAGATAACACTCTCAGTTTCTCACTGCTGTTATGATGTGAGTCGCCCTCGCCCTCGCCCTCGAGTGGAGGGTCTCCTAATCATTCTAACACCTTTCTTTCTAAAGATTACACAGGCAAAGTAACTTAAAAGACAATATAGCCACTATTTAGTTCATATGGCCAATTCATTAATTAAATTAGAGAAAATTTTACAAAAGTACCCTACTTTGTACCAGTTTTGTACAAAAGTACCAAACTTCTTTTTTTTTGTACAAAGGTACCAATGTGATCACTTTCCTTTTTATAAAGGTACTTTTTCGGATTTCAGACTTTTTAGGACGATTTTGCCCTTACGTGCGTAGGAGCGTGTATTTGTAGTAGACCCTTTCCCTCCCTTTTTCCCTTTGCTTTCCCCTTTGAAACTTGAAGAGAATTAGAAGCATACACCCATGGCAAAGTAGGAATTGAAGGCCGTGAATGTCATCCAACTTCCATAAATTAGTTTGCTGTCTTTTGAAACTTGATGAACAATGTGATGATCAATGTTATTATGGTTGTAATTGGTATTTGACAAGTTTGATCAATTAGAAATGCCATTTTAATCAATTATTTTGTCCCATTTTGTACAATTATTTACCTCCCATTGTATCACTTATTTAGATCAATTTATGCATACACCAAACACAACTCATAAAAAAGACATTCTTATTCAAAATTAAACTTAGTACATCATGATGAGCTTACCTATAAAATGATTAGCTACTTCAACAACATACACACCAAAATAAATACAACCACCCCTACAAATGCCTTCATCTTAAGTACATTTTTCTCCTCTTTTTTTTTTTTTGACAATCTGTAGCAAAAGTGGAAGTGGAGGTTGAGAGGGAAGGGAAATGAATGAAGTAAATGAATTGGAGGGGAATGGGGAAAAGGGAGGGAAATGGTCTAACTACTAGCACACACTCCCACGCATGTGAGGGCAAAATCGTCCTAAAAAGTCTAAAATTCGAAAAAGTACCTTTATAAAAAGAAAAGTTACCACATTGGTACCTTTGTACAAAAAAAAAGTTTGGTACTTTTGTACAAAACTGGTACAAAGATACTTTTGTAAAAATTTTCTCATTAAATTATCAACAAATTGTATTACAAGCTTAAAGGGCATCTGTGGAAATTCTTCAAAAATTGATTAACAAGGATAAACCACATAGTTAAATCATAAGTGGTATACAAATACAATAATATAAGGTAAAATAATGAATATGGGTAAAGGGTAAAAGAGACTTACGATAGGGAGAATACGAGGGCGGCGAGGGGAGAGAGAGTGGGAAGTGCCGTAACGGAGGGAATGGACGGGGAATTGGATAGAGAACTTGGATAGCGAACAAGTAGACGGCGTCGATGAGCAGATGAAAGATGAGGGACGGGCGGATATCATCGTTGCCATTTTCTGGAACAAAGAATGGAATGAATGAATATCCAATGTAGGGGTTGGTTGGATTAGAGGTGTTGGAGTTTTGGATTTGGGTTTTGGGTGGTAGGCTAGTGTAGTAGTGTAGAGGGTCTTCTCTTTTGTCTCTCAGTAAACTCACTACTCACTCGTTGACAATTGGTCAAGGATATTCAGTTTTTTTTATATATTTAAAAATAGGCAAAATTGATGGGAATAACCAATAATGGCTATTTTGTCTGATTGTTTCAAAATACTTGCACTCAAAAAGTTGCTTCGAATAAATTTATTATACTATTACCCCCCTCAAATAATCTCGCCCAAACATCATTTATTTTCCTAACTTCTCATCGCAGCCCTTCTCATTTCCCTTGCTCATCTCCCTTCTCATTTCCCTTGCTCCTTTCCCTCTCCTCTTTCCCTGCAAACACCCCCACCCCACACAGAAACAAATAACCAATCTGGACTGACTCATGACGACTATCAGCATACCGTATGTTCTTATATTGGTGTCGTCTTAGGTTCTCTTTACCATGACTTCACAGTTCACAGTATTGTAATATGACTATAGTACTATATTTAATTATTTATCACTCTCAAACCAACTTCCATACATTAAAAAGATCTGAAAAAATTTGAGCACCAAGTGTGACAGAACAAACATCCCATTTCAAGTATTTTGATATCATACGGAGTAGTTTTGAATCACATTCATTCTAATTGACAAAAGCGAGTCGGTCCATCTTTCTTAATTCCTTTCAATATTTTTCCTTTTCAAGTTCTTTTTGGCTTTAGTATGTTTTAAAGTATTTCGAGTCTGACAGATTCTACGTCTAAGTTTCCATTAGAATTGGGGATCTGTTTTGTCCAGAGGCTTAACGTTAATGTGGCAAAGATCTCCCTCCGTCCTCCATTGTTGTCTTTTTTTTCCTACAGGGGTAATATATGGAAATTTTACAAATATTTCCACTGCATTAAGAAATAGTTCCACTACGTTGAACAACTCCCTTTACTTTTGGGGGACGGAAATTATTTCATTTGGTAAAGGGAGGGATTACTGGAGTGGAGTGTAAGAAGTGAAAAGGGTGTGCAAATGAGGGGTATATGGTTTAGTAAGAGTATTTTCGAAAGTTTAAGTCATTTGGTAGTTTTTGACCAACTTGACCTTATCATTAAGGAGTTCCATACAAAAAAGTTTTCATTACTTATTTCTTTACAAAAGTGATGTTTCACTACGTAGTTCTGTATAATTTTCTTTATTTAAAATGAACTTATTGCCATGGCAATCTCTCAGCCCAGAAAAAGCTTCTCGAACAGCTACGCCTTCAATTTATATAGATCACTACGCCCTGGTATTTTCTTATGATTGCACCATGAGAGAAACCATCAGCAGTATCGTGGTTGTGGAAAAGTGTTGCATCTATATTAATCTTTATGATACCTTATGTAGGTTCACTCCACACTAGGGTGTGCATAAAATACCGTAACTGTAAACCGAACCGAAAACCGCCCGAACCGAGACAAAATAACCGTAACCGATCCGAACTGTTATATCGGTTAACCGAACCACATGAACCGATAAAAATCCGGTTCGGTTACGGTGTCTTATTCTTAACACGTCATTTTTTTCATAAGTTTTTTGTTTTAGCCTTCTATACTAGGGTTTTTCCTTTAATTTCCATCATTCCTCTTCCTTCAACGGCAGCCAGTAAACCGACCACCCATTTTGCACACCCTATTTCACACCAACCTCTTTGCTAAACTCATTCAACAATTAGCCTAGTGAAAGTTATCCAAATTATCCATTTCAAAATTGTAGACTTATGCAGGTCCATCTGTACCATCTATAAGTACGGTATTTTTATCGGGTATTTACCACGCCTTATGATGTAAACCTAATCTGCATTTGGCATCTATTTAATACTCTTATCAATGACGGATGTGTGAAAGATCGAGAAACGAGATCAGTAGTCATGTCCATCACCTTCCCCTCGCTTTTCTGATCATTTTCATATATAATACTTCTATATCCAGCCTTCGATTGATTGATTTTAGCCCATTAATGGTTATTAGTCAATTAATAAGTCAACTCGGTCCAATAAACACAATCCAACCCACAATAGCAGCCCGGCCCACATAAAAATCAGCTGAAATTTCATAATTAATTAATTATTTAATTAGTTAGTTTCTTGGGGAAGGATTAACTGAATTTCTATCCCAATCCAATTACAATTCGATCCAAATACAAAAATCTATCAGAATAAGAACCTAACCGCGTAAATGCATGACTAAACGGACGGACCAGACAAAGTCCGGGTCCCGCAAGACACGTGCGCGGGCGCACGTCTCGGGTCCAATTTCTATAATCGTTTCCCTTCGGTTTCTTGCGCTAGTCGACAACCCCCCTATAAATACCCCCTTAACTCGTCATTATTCTACACGTCAAGCTTGATGAGCTTATTCTTTTTCCTCTCTCACCTAGTCTAATACACTTAAAACCAACCCTATCTAAGCCCCGCCCCGCGGTAATTCCACGATACATCACCTAAACTAAACATAATCAATCAACCTAGCATCATAATCTTACACTTGCACTTGTCCCGTGGAGTTATTATGCGAATCTCGTCCCGTTTCTCCCGCTTTGCACGCAACTAGCTTATAATAAGGTTCTTATCATAGACCTCCGAGTAATGAAGACACTAACCTATCTCCTCTTTTCCCCCTCATAACTACCATTTACATTTCCGTTTTGTCAATAATCAGATTATTTGTAATGTAGACTATAAATGTGCAAAGTGATCAATAACATGTAAATTAACCCTTATATGCTAATATTGGAATATTGTTCCATATTTACACTTCGCCTAACGACAAATACTTGCATAAGACATCACATAAAATAGATAAAGCTTGCATTAGGTTGTTTAATCAACTTGAGTGGTTTAAGTACGCATATAACCATTGTTTTGAAGTAGTAGAGGTAAAACTTAACCCCCGCACCCAACAGTTTTATGGTTTCACGCATTTCATAAAACCTTGCATTGCCAAAGCCCCTACGGTTGTCCCTCTCAGTAAATTTGCAAGCAAGTGGTTTTCATTAGCTCTAATAATAATAGGTTTTCCAATTGTTTTCCTACTAATAAAATAGTTGGTGGCGACTCTATTTAGCATGCGCATTCAAACCACCCCATGGGTAGACATATAGGGCTTTTCACGCCCCCTGTATCTACACCATCCCATTCATGCTTCCGCTACACAATTCGATCAGCTAACTCGTGAAAAACCAGAGCCTATGCAATCACCACAAAAACATTAAGTGCATCACAAGGCTAAATCCGCGAATCCGTAGGTCCATTTTTAATGTGTTGGTTTTGCAGTACTCACTTTAAAAGGACTAATAAAGAAGATACACTGGGCGTGTGGTTAGTCACTACATACATGTACAACTGTTTCGGGCTCCTCTCCACACAAGGGGCACTCAAGTTCATCATCCCAACCTCACTTCACGAGGTTTTGACGAACAGAAAAGTAGCATATAACCATCTAGCCACCCTCCAAGAAAATATCATGGCCTATAATAGGATATCTAAACGCAATATTCTTTCCAAAGCTCCCCTTGCTGGCTATAGTGCAGAATTAGCCTACTACAAGTAGCCTAACCACGAGGCCAAAGTCCCACCTATATGCGTTGTAAGATGGGAAATACAAACAAACCAATATCCCACCAAATGTGCTACAAACAAGGAATTGACGATGAAATTAGCCCCAACACAAGGTGAAAACACAACTTAACGTGGAAAACGGAGTACCCGTATTAAAACCACGGAAACCGCCTACAAAAAGGTACTAAACCAATATTCCACCAAATGGGTTCCTTCTAGTTGAGCTCGATCCATGTCCTTTTGTTTTCTTTGTCTTTGTCTTACCCTTCTTACGACTTTGAACTTTTGGCTCACATAGTAGTTCTTGTACCAATAAGCTATATATTTTCTTTTTGACTTCTCTCTTTTGAAAGTTTGGCCATGTTTTGTATTTCTCATGTACCTTATCTAGCAATTCCTTGATCCCATAATCATCAAAATTTATTCCAACTTCACAACTGCTTGAAGATGTAATAATGATTTTTCTATCAAATCTCCAGTGAGAATGTACATGGTCCAAAGGCAAAGTTCGTTCCTTTGTCCCAATCAATCATCATATGTGCACATGGGAGTCCCATGGTTGACATAAAACAACCACTACATACAGGCTTTAAGGTTCTATCTTTGGCCATTTCGTATTGCTCATATAACTTCCTTAATGCAAAAATTGACACATTAGTGAGAAGATTTTCGAAAAAAGGAACATTTTACCTGTGAGGACGTCGAAGTCTTTCACTCTCCGAGTTGTGTTTTAATCTCATGAAACTCATTCTCAATGGCAAGGCATATTTTATTCTCACTTGGCGAAGATTCCCGTTTGAGACTTGCAAGTATTTTTTTAGCTTTGCATGGGAACCTTCAGCCCTTGAAGAGGAACGATTCCCAAGATGCATATACTTTTCAGTCCAAGCACTAACAAACTTCTTCTTTACTAAAACCCGTGTATCACAAAGGTATCCAATTGCATCCTTCTGATGCTTGTAGTGGAGTTGCACAAGAAGCCAACTTTCATCAAATTCTTCTTCAGTTTCCGAGTAAATGACCGAGTTCCACATAGTTGAAAAAACATCCAATTCCTCCTCTGAATCGAAATATGGTTTACAAGTGGCTACAACAGTTTTTTGTTTGTGCCAAATGCAAAGTAGATGTGTACTTTGAGGGAACACAAATTCTAGAGCACTTATCAAAGCAGCTTGTGCATCTGTGACGATAACAGAAGGCAAAGAGTCCGGACCGAATGAATCTTTAAACCTTTGCAAAGCCCAAATATAATCATCGGTGCTCTCACCTTTCAGAAAAGCAAAGCCAGAATAGAAAGATTTGTTGAAGGTTGACTTTCCAATAATATCAAGTAAAGGCATGCCATACTTATTTGTTTTATACGTGCAATCCATAACAAAAACATTGGAGTCAGTTCTTGCCAACATGACGGACTTAGGATGGATAAAAAAAACATTAGTTAAATAACCAACATCATCTTGTAGATAAATAAAATCGAACGATCCATTTTCAAACTCCTCAAAAAGAGCTCGAATCAATGACGGACCAGCTAGCTGTTTTTTTTTTCAATCTAGCTATCTTAGCTTTCAAGTTGTAAATTGTTCTCCCTATAGCTCAAAGGTGGGGATTTTTTTTGTCGAGGAGCAGAAAGAATGTGACGTAGTTGTTCTCCAGCAAGTGTCATTTTCTCAATGTCATTGATCTCTTCCTTTGTTACGCTCCTTGAAGAAGGATGTCCAGACATATCATGGGAAGGATCATGATTGTGGGAGTCATTTTTCATGTTCAATACCCAAAATCCTTCCTCTAGCTTTTTTCCTTGAATTTGAAACGGGTAATTTATAAGACGTGTTGAACATGACTGTTTTCTTTTCTCTACAGGGATGTTTAGCTTCTTTCTGTAAGTGCCACCTCTATCACAACCCAACGTAACATATTTTTCTGCTTTAGAATCTTTAATAGATAGAGCATACCCCTTTTCAGCATATAAATGCTTCACTTCTTGCAAAAGCTCTTCACGAGTAACAAATTTCCGGTCAAGCAGACCTAAAATAAATAAAATATAAACAGTTCCATCAAATTATAGTATAGGTTTAAAGATTTATAAAATTTTAGAGTTAATTGCCAGGAACCCCCTTATAAAAACCCGGTTTTGTGAGGAACCCCCTTATAAAAATTTCTTTATCAGGAACCCCCTTTTAAATATTGTTCTATTGTTCAAACACCCCTATTTTTCAATTTCAAGCATTAGGCTTGAAAATATGACCGTATTACCCTTATGTGTATATTTGGACATATACTACCTTGAACAAGTCAGTCGTCAACACACCGCTCGCCCCCTCTCGTCATTTTTTCCCCCTCCCCACTCGGTCTCCCCCCTCGTCCCCCCTACCGCTTTCGATGCCCTAGTTGTCTCGCCTTTCCAGTATCCCATCCCTGCCCCATTTAGATCGACCTGTCACACAATACAAGGAGCACACTAGCACCAGGGACAACGCGGTAGTCGGTAGTTTAAGGGCAGTTGGTCGCCGAACGAGTCGCCAGTATGCATATGATTGGCATTATTATTTTTTTACAAAACAATTGATTTCGTTATGTATGTTACCTAAACGGTTATTTAAGGTTGATCTTTATAAGTTGTATAAGTTGAAACTGATTAACAATTGTAAACAATCTTTGGTTTGGGGGATGAAAATTAAAGAGTATGTCGTTGATACTATTTTTCTTCACCAGCGTTTATATGAGCAAAGGATAACAAATGGACAAATGTGATTGTGGAAACTGATTGCAGTTTACTGGTAAAAGCTTGGGTGATGAATGGTTTCATGTGCTCCCCATTTGATGCAAATGCCCATTTGACGCAAATGCTTGATTGTCACTAGTAGTCACTACCATCATAGCGATCTTTGTCGTCTTTATTTTAAGAATAAAAGAAATTGTGTTATGTTTTTTTTTATTATCCCGTGACCTTGTTTAGTGTTTAAGTCGAAATATACACAATAAGGGCAATATGGTCATACTTTTAAGCCTTATGCTTGAAATTGAAAAATGGGGGTGTTGAACAATAGAACATTATTTAAAAGGGGGTTCCTGATAAAAAAAATTTTATAAGGGGGTTCCTCACAAAACTGGGCTTTTATAAGGGGGTTCCTGGCAAAAAACTCAAAATTTTAACTATATCAACTATGATACAGAACTTCACACAAACAAAATAACATGTGAAATAAGAACGAATCAATCCACGGTGATCACTAGCTACTCGTATTTTGGAAGGATGGATGATTGGATGGTACTAAGTCTATGCATAGGGTCCCACTAGGCATATGTGTAATGTTAATTTTCATTGAAACCCATATAAAACCGACACTATTGATCAGTGAATCAGTTCAAATGAAAAAAGCTTCAACAAAATCTATGTCGAAGGCAATAATAACTTAGTCTATGCTAATCTAGGCCTAATTTAGTCTGGGCAAACAAATTTTGATCAAATAGTAATCACCATACCACGTAGCTTAGACGTTAAATTAGTACAATATGATATACTAGTATACATAAATTACCTGTTTGGGACTGCATGATAATCAAAGATGAAGAAGTATAAGCCAGAGAACGTTGACTGATGAATGCAAGAATGAAGAGTTGAAGACAGTGTAAAAGGGTGCAGGGCACCGATGTGTTAGGGTAGAACAAAAGAATATTTTGTCAATTATATTAATGTAGTTAGAAAAAGAAAAGGAAAAGGAAAAGGAAAAGTAAAAGAAAAAGAAATCAGAAACATACACTTGAAACGACTCTCCTAGAATCATGAGAGATATTAATGTAACTTGCCATATTGAGTATGGGTACTTTTGTCAATTAAAAATAATCCTTGACTGTGACACCCACCAAAAATGAGCTACTTAAGATGATTGATAGGACTACCTATACCATCAAGGTGCACCTTCTTTTCAGGAAACTCATCTCATAAGAACTTCACAGACTATAACTGTATGGTGACCTCCGCCGCAAAGGGCGGGTGTTACATTGACCCAAACTTTTAGTTTCTTTGGCAAAATCACTTGCCCAAATTTCGGACACCCACATTCCTTTTTTTAAAAAATATAAAACAGTAACTCTAACAAAACCCAAAAAAAACCCTTTCCCATTCTCTCCTCTCACCCCGACGGGAGCTGATTTTTCCACAACAGCTGTTTGATGGATCCACACAAAAAGTTCTATTAGGACTAAATTGTCCTAACATGAGTTATGCAGCTAATTACATCCAACGTCACTACTTTATGGCCCTTTTTTCTCCCAATCACTTGAACTCTTTTTTTTTTGGGTGGGCATTGGGCAATAACATCGGATCATCTCTTTGATTGTAATCAGTATACTATATTTTTGTAGACTTCAAAAAAAAAATCTTCCAGAATGAAGACTTAATAAATGAATTATAAAATATCTCTTGACGGATTTTTTCCTCTTTAAAAAATTTACTAGATTTTAAACCCATGCATCAATAAAGTACTTCATTTTATATTCTAAGTATTACACTTAGTTGAACTTATATAGATTTCATTGGAGCAAACAAAATTTTAATTCCAAACATTCTTAGTTGAACTTATGTAGCTTCTATTTATTTTAAATTTGTCAAAGAAGACTTATTGTCAAATAATATTATCAATGAAAATTTAAATGATCTTTTAACTTTTATCATTGCAATCAAACTTATAATTATTTTTATTGCACAAATATATATTTAGATATTAATATTGAGTCCAGTCTAGTCCAATTCATTTTTTCGCAGTTCAACTCGTAACTTGCGAACGTTAGAATTTTTGAACCTGATATTTATAGTTGCTAGTATATCATTGGAAATGTCTCAGCATATAGTTTCGTAAACGTACAATATTGATAAGGTTTTGATAAGTAATTGAGTGTCAAAACAATTGAATATAAAAGTTCAGTTCAGTTCAGTTCAAGTTTAGTCTTATCCCATTCAGTTCAGCAAAGTGCGGCTCTAAAGACATGCATATGCCCATATTTGGTGTCCGAAGTGAAAAGTAATAGTACATCATAATATATATATATATATATATA
>ONZK01006567.1:868-10920 GCA_900322385.1 Pharnaceum exiguum
CCCTCCCAAACTTTAGTGGCTACCACTGCCCTAAAGTAGTCTCTGTTTCAATTAATTTGGAGAGAAATTCCATGCATAGGATAAATAGGTAGGGAGACACAGGGTCCCCTTGTCTAATACCCCTAGATGGAAGAAAAGGATCACTAGATTTTCCATTTACTATGAATGCTAATGAAGATGAGGAGATGCAACTCAAAAGCATAGCTATGGACTCAGGATGGAAATTTAGACACATTAGGGAATTTCTCACAAAATCCCATTCCAGTCTATCATAGGCTTTTTCTAAATCCAATTTCAAGGCAAAGAAACCCTTGTTACCCTTACACTTATTCATGGAATGAAGAGCTTCAGAGGCAACTATGTAGTTAATTTCAGAACCCCTCCCTGGGATAAAACTATTTTGTGTAGGGGAAATCAGAGAAGACAAATAGAGTCTAAGCCTATTGACCAAGATTTTGGTAATTATTTTATAGACTACATTGCAAAGCCCAATAGGTCTGAATTGTTTAACATTATTTGGCTTTCACATTTAGGGATTAGGCACAGTAGGGTTTGATTAATAGACTCAGGTGTCTGTTTCCTAGCAAAAACCCCTATGATGAACTCCAAAAGGTCCCCTTTAATTGCATCCCAGTTTCTCTGGTAAAAAATAGGGTAGATTCCATCAGGGCCTGGGGCCTTCAGGGGTCCCATGTCAAAAATGGCTCTTTCAACCTCAGTTAGGGATGGGGGAAAAGTCAACTGAATTTGTGTGCCTGCATTCCTAGGAAATAAGGATTGAAAGAGCCTAAAATTAAAAGGCTTCACTCCCTTTAACAACAAGGTAAAGTAGTCAACTATATGGGTGGTGATGGCTTGTTGAGATGACAAAATGACATTGTGGGAGTCAGTTAATTCTAGGATCCTATTTTGCCTTCTCCTGTTAACCACTGATTGGTGAAAAAACCTCGTATTTCTATCACCCTCAGCTGCCCACTGTTGTTTAGCTCTAACCCTCCAATACCAGTCTTCTTGGTCCAGAATCCTATTCATCTCTGAACTAACTTGTCTATCCAGTTGAAAAAGAAAATTTGAGAGAGGATGGATGCAAAGAGCTTTCTGGACTCCCTTTAACCTAGCCATCAACCTCAGTTTCAAAGGTTTGGAAGAAGGAAATTTCTGAGTAGCCCAAGGTTTGACTGACAGCTTTACATGTTCCAGCTTATTCAAAAAGTTTCCTACCCCCTCAAAGGTCCCTTTTACAATGGAATTAAATTCAGGATCCAGACACCAAAACGGTTCAAGTTTGAAATCTGTGTTTCTGGGAAATATAATATCATGTTCAAGTTTGACCAAAAGTGGCCAGTGATCAGAGGTTAATTTAGGGAGGTGGTGGAGTTGTGTTTGGGGAAACAGTGTCAGCCAAGAAGGAGAAATCCATGATCTATCCAGTCTTTTTAGAACAAGGTTGGATTCACGATCGTTAATCCAGGTGAATCTTTACCCAACAAAACCCAAATCAACAACACCACAGTCAATCATACAGTTACTATACAAATTGGCCTTAAATCTATTCACAGCTTTATCATCAGATCTTTCATCACTAGACAGAATTTCATTAAAATCACCAATAAGCATCCAAGGTAAGGAAATACTGGAGGACAAATTTATCAACTCATCCCAAAATAATCTTCTCTTACTAAAATCAGGACTAGCATAACAGGCAGAGAGGAAAAAAGATTTGGAGGATGCTAATACCTGAAAAATGCCGTGAATGCCTTGCTCCCCATTGCTCATTGAATTGAAGGAAACTTGGTTTTCCTTCCAGAGCATGAGGATACCACCAGAAAAACCACGAGACTCCACAATCTCATAACCACTGTACCCAAAGGGTCGGATGATGTTTTCGGTTTGGGCTCGGCTAACTCTTAACTCAGAGATGATGATGATATCAGGTTGATGGGTATTGATTAGGTAGGTCAGGTTCAGGGTGAAGGATAACTTGGCAATCCCTCTGGCATTCCATGCTAATATCTTCATAAGGTTAGACAATAGAACTGCATCTCCCAACTCTAGGCTGGCCTCTTCCTCTACCTCGAAGTCCTCTGGGGTTAACCATCTTCCCATTCTGAAGCTGTAAAATTTCTTTTGTTGTGCTGTTATTTCCAGTCCCCACATGCGGTCGAGGATTGGTGGAAGAATTGGGTGCAGCTTCTTGTTCCTCTCGTCTACTCCCATCTCCCAGTCGTCCCATATCTTTCTCCAGAACACTCTCACCTCCAATTGCCTCTTGACCCCTGGAAGTCGAAAGATACGCACCATGTTTGAACTTCCCGTCCAATTGAAGAGGATATGCCCTGAGATCAACGAATAATTTATCCGCAACTGATGGATAATCATAGCTGGATCTAAGAGAGCGATCCCGCGCCTGTTTACCCAACCTTCGTGGCCTTCTTTGTCCACATTTGTCAGCATCCATTGGAACGCTTTTCTGAGGCCTTGGGGGCATCTTCCTAGATCTAAAAGTTGAGGTATGTGTGCTGCTGATGGTTTCCCTCATTCTGGTATCATCGAGAGCCTGTGGTATGGGGGAGGGACTTTGTGAGGCTGATGGATCACATCTATTACCACATCTAGAGGCGCATAATTGCTGGGGTGACCCACAAAGAATAGTACTTTGTGAAGACGGATCTCCGGGAGGGTTAGGCAGCAGGCTTGGTAATGTGCATCTAGTGTGGTATAAACTGTTATGGGATTGATCAGTCGGAAAATCATATTTCCCTTGAAGACCCCCCATGAAGTGGAGCCTCCCCATCTTCCCATTCTTCCTCCGATGAGCTGGTGATTGAGATCGGTGGAGGTGATTGCCTGATCCTCAGAGGCCTCATTTGTCTGATAGGATGGGGTGTTGGTAATTTCATAGCTCTCGCCCATGCGGCTGCTATAGCGGGTTGAATACGTACCGCTCTCTGTGGAGGTTCTCTGTAGTTGGAGATGGATAGGGAAGATGATGTTGGCATGGTGTTGAAGGAAGTTGAAGAGCTGGTTTATGGTGAAAGTCGGGTAGTTGGCTGTTGTAAGGTTAGAGTAATTGGTGGAGGATTTATTAGAGGGAAAGGGTAGATAAAGGCCTTGGTCTAGGATAAGTTGGTTGGGTACAAAAAGGCTAGGGATGGTGGAGGTTGGGCCTGGGAAATTTGGGCTGACTGAAATCTCAGATGGCCCTTGAGAATCAGCAAAACCATTTGCCACTATTTCAGCCTCAGGCCCATTTTCTTGATAGGTAAAACGTGTTTGTGGTGTGGTCTTTTTCTGCCAAATTTTTCCTTCTCCTGGCTTAAGGACCGTTGACCCCTTTTTGCTGGCTTTCCAAATTTTGTTTTCACATTTTTGGCAACACCAAGCTGACGCATTCTCCTAAAATTTGTTTTTAACCTCTTTCGGTTCTGATGACTCTGGACCATGGTCCATCCCTGATCCTGTTCCTCATTGGCTTTGTCGTTAGAAAAAGACCTGACCTCAGGAGAAGTCGCTTTCGCTTGTCCAGTTGCCAAGACGGAGGATGTTGTGGTGTTGGACACCTCTCCTTCTCCTCTCCGAACATCTTCCTTCGAATTTTCGAATACGATTTCTTGTACACAGTCACCCAGAAGGATTTCATTAGGCCTCTCAGGAAATTTTTTGAGTGCCACACAAATCCTTGCACCCGTGGCTTTGCCCTTTCTCACAAGTGATAAATCACTCTTACTGAACTGCCCTAATTTCGCTCCAATGATCCGAAGCCATTCCTCATTATGATACTCAATGGGTAGTTCCGGGAGGTAGAGCCATTCAGGTGAAGCCATTGCAGAGGCCAGTGATGGTTTGAAGCCGGGCTTCCATTCTTGGACGTTTATCCAATGAGAACCAAACTGCCAGGGGCTGTTGTGAACAAGTCTCTGCTGCAGTTGGTGGTTGCATATTCGGAGTATGTAGAAACCCTTCCCTAGTGCGAACCATTCCAGGTTCTTGCTTAGCTTCCACGAGTTGATAAGTAAATCCCTCAAATAGTCAGATGAAAAGGATTTTGAAAGTGAATTCACTATGATAGCATTTTCCCATGGATCTTGGAGCCTTTTCAGAGTTTGGGCTGGTATTTCAAGAGTGGTTTTTCCCGGTTGCTCTTTGTTTAAAGCATCCTTGTAAGAATGTTTGAGTGGTGGTGGGTGTGTAGGGTTTGGGTGGTTGGTATTTGTGGGCTGTTGGGATGGTAGGAGTGTGGAAGAAATAGGCTGGGGTGGTTGGGTGGGGGGGGTGGGGTACAGTGGTTTGTTGCGGTGGAGTCAGTGTTTTTTCCGGTGTAGACATTGCACGATTGTGTTTCTCTCAATGTGTTTTGTGTGTTTACGCTCTCACTTCTCTCTAGCACTTCTCTCTCTACATTGCACGGTGCTTTTTTTTTTTAGTTTTTTTTCAGAGTGTTTTCTCCACTGCCCTCCACTCACAAAATTTTTCACATGGAAGAAACCTCAAACCCTAGCGGCAAGAGGAGAAAATTTGGTTTGTTTACAGTTGAGCACGCCAACAATGACATCACAATTGACAAAGATAGGTTAAGCTTATTACCGGACTGCATCTTGGTTGATATACTCTCCCTGTATCGATACTGCTGGTGCAACTTGTGTTTTGTCCAAGCGTTGGCGATATCTCTGGACTCAACTCACCCATCTCTGCTTCGACCTTGGCCACCTTGCATTTTGTAAACGCCGGGACATCTCTAAATTCTACACCAACATAGGTGATGTACTCCGTTCTCTTTCTTTCACCAAAATCCACAGCCTTTACATATGGTTCCCTCGTTTCGCTGGCCTAGGCATGTTCCATTACTTGGATGAACGGGACTACTTTCCTCGAGTTGAATCGCGGCTTCTTCTAATATGTACTAAATGCCCCGAGAAGATTGAACTAGTACGATACCCAAGTACTGGAATTCCCCTACCACTTCCATCATATTTATTCCTATGTCAAACGCTCGTAAATCTCGAGCTTGAAGGTCACTTTCTCATGAAAACGCCTGAAGATAAAAATTCTTTTCTTCCAAAATTGAAGAGGCTTTGCATGAGCGTGTGCTTTGGGGATGATGAATTACTAAGGGTGCTGTTTAAGTCTTGCCCAGTGTTGGAAGAATTGAAGTTATCAACATACCATCACTCAAATAAATTCCCACTCTTTGTTGACATCACTTGTCCTTCTTTAACAACATTGGAGATAAGATCAGTGAAGCGCAGCTTATATCGAATTGACATATATATAGAGTTTCATATCGTTGCACCAAAGTTGAGGTACATAATTGTAGAGGATGAACAAAATTCAGTTTATACTTTTGGAGAGTGGCCAAGTGACTTAGACGAAGGAAAAATTACATACATGCGTCAGTACAGTTTTTCGGATATGACTCGACCATTGAAGCTTATACAAGGGGTTTCCAGAGCCAGATCTCTAGATTTTTCCACATGGTATCATTTAGACAGTAGTGCTTATGCTTTTCCAATCTTCACAAATCTTACTTCGCTTAATTTAGGCGGTAACTGTAAGCTTTTGCCGGTAATTCTTTACAACTGTCCTAAGTTGGAGAAACTGTATGTGACATTATATGGAGCGACAGTAGACTTAAACTCCATCGCATCTGCAGAAGTACCCGTTTGTTTACTGCATACACTTAAAAAATTATGCATATCAAGCCCTGAAAATACAGAAAATGACTATCCACTGTTAAGGTATATTCTACAAAATGCTCAAGTATTAGAGCTGCTTGATGCCAATATATATTTTTTCACCAATAGTACCGAAGATGTTCAAAGAAGCAAGTGTGCGGAGTACTCGAAGAAACTTTTCATGCTGCCACGAAGCTCCTTTTACTCTAAAATTATTGTTCGCAGTGATTGTCTTACTGTACCTTATGTACATATCTACGAAATCAAAGAATGTCTTGCTGATGAAGGAGCAAAGTCATGAAATTATTAGGTAACTACTAACTACTACTCTATCTTCTGCATAACAAGCTAAGGTGACTTAAATTTTTAGTCCTTTTATTGAGTACTAGTTGTTCTGTAAGATTTCAGGTTACAGAGGACAGATGGTGTTTTGTTTTTAACTAAGGGATGGTGGACATAGTTACCCTCTCCATGCAGTTTGATGAATAAGGAAAGCTAGCATAGATAACAGGCGTAGCTACTAATTTACAGGATGTCTACAATCAGAAGAGATGCAGTAATGAGCGAGGCTTCGCAATGCTTCCTGGCTTCCTTCAAGCTGTGATAGCCTTAAATATGAGGTATGTAGATCCTTTAATTTGTAGGAGACACAGTTATCACACTACATTACACTGGATGCAGGGAACTACGACTAGCTGTTGTCTAGCAATAATATAATGGATGTATGTTGCTCTCAGCTAGCTGCATTTCTTTCTATTAATTATTCTTGGTAGTTTTTTTTCAGTTCTGCCTATGCTGAAGTTGTTAATGAAGGTATTGTGTCATATGTTATTGCTATATTTTGAGGACGGGTGGAGATATTATCCCTTGACACTTTCATTGGCTTCTTGTTCTGCTTTGCAATAACAAGTTCATGGTAATGTTACGTTTCTCTTTAAACTGAACTAGGCTAGATTGAATTGAATTAAAGTGAATTTCATTACTGAGCAATTGAGCATAATAGCAAGGCAAGTGAAGTGCAGTGAATGGAAGTGAAAACAATAGAGATACAAAAGCTCATAAGCATAACAAACTCAAACTAACAACCTAATTACTCAATTCAAGTGAACATCTTCATTCGCCAAATCTCCTTTTCCTATTCTGGAACCAACGCAAGGAGTCAATGAGCTTCTCTTCCCCGTACTCAGCAGGAAAAGTTTCGACGAAATAAAGCTCGAAATAAGCTGTCTGCCATAAGTAAAAGTTTGCTATCCGATTCTTACCACCAGCTTGAATCATCAAATCGGCACAGGGGAACTCAGATTTCCCTGTAGACAAATGTTTTTCTACCATATCCTCGTCAATTTCATCGGGTTCAACTTCCCCGGCCTTCACCTTGCTGATGATTCCTTTCGGCTTTTGCAGCTTCTAGCATGTCTGATCTCCCCCAATAATGTATATATACCATACATGAAGTCAAGTTTTGTACATTTGCTAGTTGCTTCTTCCACTCGTTTTATCGCATCTTGTACTGGCTTTGGAAGCCTCCATGTCTCTCCAATAGCAGTTACTTTTATTCCTTTCCAGAGTTCATTTTTATTTTCAAGATGAAATAAAGAATTTTCATCATTTAACAGGTTCAAATTCACCTTGAAATAAAATAGTTAGACTAGCCTAATGGTGGCCTTTTAATTAGTTGTCTAATTCCAAACATCTCAAATATCTCATTGTAATTTGCAACAAGGGAAATGTTACTCTAGTCTACAATATTATTATTAGAGAAAATTATACAAAAAAATTACCAACTAAATACACATTTTAGTAAAAGAGGATAGAAATCATAGAATAAATATATTTATTTCGGCTTTGCCTTTCTATAAACCATACTTTTAACAGTAATTGGCAATATCTGATCTCTAGCTTTCTTTTGTAAGAGCTTATTAAAATTACAAGGAAATAAAGAAACAACGTCATTGATTATAATGCCTCACTTTTTTTTTTGTCACATGCCTCAAGTCCTCAACAGTAGTTCACTTGCATCTTGATTCTTGAAGGAAAAAAAAGTTTAAGCATGTATATATATGGTATAAAAAAACAAAAACCCTAACATGTCTTCTCCACTGCCCTCCCCTCACAAAATATTCGACATGAAAGAAACCTCAAACCCTAGCGGCAAGAGGAGAAAATTTAGTTTGCTTATGGTTGATGAGCACGCCAACAATGACATCACAATTGACAAAGATAGGTTAAGTTTATTACCGGACTGTATCTTGGTTGATATACTCTCCCTCCTCTCTATCGATACTGCTGGAAAAACTTGTGTTTTGTCCAAGCGTTGGCGATATCTCTGGACTCAACTCACCCACATATGCTTCGACCTAGCATTTTGTGAACGCCGGGATAACTTTAAATTCTACACCAACATAAGTGATGTACTCCGTTCTCTCTCTTTCACCAAAATCCACAGCCTTTACATATGGTTCCCTGACTTCCCTCCTTACGTTGACCTAGGCATTTACCGTTACTTGCATGAACGGGACTACTATCCTCGTGTTAAATCGTGGCTTCGTCTAATATGTACTAAATGCCCCGAGAAGATTGAACTAAGACGACCCCCGAGTGACTCTCCTGTTGGAATTCCTGTATTAACACTCCCATCGTGTATATTCCAATGTCAAACCCTTGTAACTCTCAGACTTGAAGGTGACTTTCTCATTAAAACGCCCGAGGATAAAAATTGTTGTCTTCCTAAATTGAAGATGCTTTACATGAAAGTGTGCTTTGGGGACGCTGATGAACTGCTAAGGGTGCTATTTAAGTCTTGCCCGGTGTTAGAAGCATTGAAGCTAGTATGGTACTATCAACCAACACGATTGCCACCCTTTGTTGACATAACTTGTCCTTCTTTGATAGCATTGGAGATAAGAGTCCATGCCGGCAGATCAAATGGAATTGACACAGAGTTTCACATCGATGCACCAAAGTTGAGGTATATATTTGTAGAGGATTATCAAAATTCAGCCTATACATTTGGAGAGTGTCCAAGTGAATTATACAAAGGAAAACTTTCATACATGCGTAACAAATTTTCGGATATAACTCGGGCATCGAAGCTTATACAAGGGGTTTCCAGAGCCAGATGTCTAGATTTTTCCACGTGGTGCTTTTTAGACAATAGTGTTCTTCCGATCTTCACAAATCTTAAATCGCTTAATTTAGGCGTTAACTTTAAACTTTTGCCGGCAGTTCTTTACAAGTGTCCTAAGTTAAAGAAACTGTCTGTGACATTACTTGGAGTGACAGTAGACTTAAACTCCATTGCAAAAGTACCTGTATGTTTATTGCGTACGCTGAAAAAGATATACATAAGAAGCTTTAAAGGTACAGAAAAGGACTTTCCAGTGTTAAGGTATATTCTACAAAATGCTGAAGTATTAGAGCTGCTTGATGTCAGATTACTTTTAACCGATTGTAGCGAGGATGTTCAAAGAAGCAAGTCTGCGGAGTACTCGAAGAAAATTTCGATGTTGCCACGAAGCTCCATTTTCTGCAAAATTATTGTTCGCAGTAGTTGCCTCACTGTAGGATCTGTACATTTCCTCGAAAACACAAAGAAGCGTTTTGGATTCTGAAATTCCTGAAACCGATGAGTAAATCCAACTTTAGCTCAGGTAGTAAATTTAAGGAAATTAGGCAACTGCTGTACTCAATCTTCTGCATTATATTACTTGTTCATTTAAGCTTTTAATTTGTACTTTTATTGGATTTTGGATACTAGATGGCTAGCTTTAACTCTGTTCGATTTCACGTACTGGATCAATGACAATCAATTAAATGGTATTTGGTTTAATTAATACTCCTCCCGTTTCTGAAAGTTCTTCCACTTTTCTGTTTTTGTTTGTCTCGGAAAGTTCTTTCAGTTTTCATATCTAGCATAATTTTTTTGACAAAATGACTCATTTACCCCTTATAATTCAGCCAAATTACCACAACTACCACATCCCTCATTCTCTCTCACCCACTTGTTGGGAATAAATTAGTCTTTTTCCAGTTTTCTTAAAATACGTGCACTCCCCCAAACTGGAAGAATTTTCAAAAACGAAGGGAGTAGTAAACATGGCCAATGGTTTGCAACTAATTTAACTGATGATGTGACCTAGTTACCAAAGTTTAAAAAATATTGAAGTAACTAGGAACTGCGCTAGCTACTTTAGGCAAAATTGCTGGGAATAATCCCTACTTGGGACGATTTTCTCGTAATAATCCCTACTTGGGAAATAGCTGGGAATAATCCCTACTTGGGCACATGTATTTGGCAATAATCCCTACTTGGCACATTGTCCGACAGTGGTCCTGCATTAACGGCGTTAAAAATAAAAAATACAAACCGTTAACTTTTTT
>ONZK01006622.1:649-10676 GCA_900322385.1 Pharnaceum exiguum
CGGGCCGAGTTTAACAAAAACCACGCCTGATCCGCCAACAAAATTATACAACCGCCACCCGTGGCGGGTGAGGGTTAGCCAAACCATCCCCGCCTAGACGGGTCACACAAGGCCACCGCAACCTGCCTGCCTATCACTCACAACCACCACCGCCCCGTGTCACCTGCCCCACCCCGCAGCTAACCGCCTCACACTTCATTTAGATAACTGATTAGTTTTTTTTTATCATCAATTTCTAATCTTTTCTTGTTTTTAACAAAATACCATCGCCATCAAAAAAACAAAATACCATCATCTTATTAACTCAAATAAACAAAATCACATCACCTTCATGATAAAAGAACTCATTCAAATAACTTAATAATAATCCACACCTTTATATTTCCAGAAAATATAACTCAATAAAGTTTCAGTCAATAACTCAATATAAATGATACAAACAAAGGGAGATTACTCCGCCAAGTGCCGCCGGTGATGAATGGGTCTAATGCCGCCGCTTGGTGTGGTGATGTGTCAGATCTGAGGGAGAGAAAGAGATATTACTCGGCCAGATCTGAGAGACAGCGAGAGACTAAGAGAGAGGGAGAGCCGCAGAGAGCGATAGACTGAGTGTGTGGTGTGGTGTTGACGGCGGTGTCAAGTGTGGTGTGGTATGGTGCGGTGGGGCGAGTGAAAGTGTGTGTGTGAGAGAGAGAGAGAGAGAGGGTGAGTGTGTTAAAATGTTTCTGTGTTGATTAGTACGTAATCGGGGAGAGAGAGTCAGTGAGGGGGGAATGAGAGTGAGACTGTGAGAGAGTGATGGTTGAGTCGAGTAGTGATTTTTGGGTTTTGGTTAGGAAAATTACTATGAAGGGTATGTCTAGGTAAGAAGTCAGGTGTAAGAATAATGTTATTATAGTAAATTAATAATTTTAGTTTTTTTTAACTGTATGCAGGCAGACAAACGGGTCGGGGCAGGAAGGTTGGGGCGGTATACGGGTCGGGGCGAGGCGGTGTGGGTGAAGCAGAAAAACCGCCGCCTGACCCGTCAACCGTGGTGGTATGCCATTCAAAAACCACGCCTGCCCCGTCACCCACCAAATCTACTATCAAACCCGCCCCGGTTGGGGCGGTGGTGGGGCGGTTCCCACATAGACGCGCCCCACTGCCATTCCTAGTAGAGAATATATAAGCACATGACGCATGATGGTTGTGTGGCACTACTTGTACATAGTACTTGTTTGGGTTTGGCCCTTTTGCCTTGAGGAGGGGTATATACAACAACAATACTCGTAATAATTGAGTGTAAATTCTCATTTAATGGGGTACTTTGGGGAGGGGATATGATTTTGGTTATTGTTCCATTTCTTTTCGTAGTTTCACTTTTCGTTTGGACACAATATTTAAGAAGAAGATAATTTCAGCAAATTTAGTGAGAAAGTGAAAGTAGGTAGAGTGAGAGTTGTAGTGTAATTACGAGAAAAGGAAGGGCAAAATGGTAAAAAGATCATGCCTAACAAGAAAAGTGAAATAATACAAAAAAACATATCAAAAGGGAATCTTAAATTCTAGGTATATTCGATATAAGTTTATACTTGGTGCTTTTTATCAAAGTATTACGAGTTTACAATATATCAACTGGCCTGTTCTTTTTATAAAAAAGATCAATTGGCCTGTTTTTTCAGTTTATGTCAACTCAACTTAATTGAAAATAATATAACTGAATTGAAATTTGTTGAACTGAAACTTTTTATTAATTATTTTGACCCTTAATTACTTATTAAACTATATAGTGAGACTACTTTAATGGATATACAAAAGGAATTGATATCGATATCACAACTTTTTAAAATAAGAAAAAAAAAAAAAAACTAAACTAAACGGATATTTAGTTTTAAAAGTTATAACAGGCTCTAATATCTCATCTCTTACTTATTTGCATAGTTTAGTATTCGTAAATAGAACTAATGCTAAAAGATGAGATTCGTTAATCTTTCACGTCTCTTTATAAATAATGACTATTTTGGTGTGAACTTGTTTTTATTTGACAAGTCTGTTTGGTTTTATTTTGCAAAGATTAGATACGATTGATTAAGCTATTTTGCAAAGAGATGCTGTACTCCTTTGTATCTTGAAAATGAGATCGTGTACTGTATGACGAGCTGATGCATGAGAAGAGAAACAAAAGGTACAACACTTTTCTCTTCTCACGAGTTCATGACCATATGAGATTATACTCATGACTCATGATAAATAAACCAACTAGAAAATCAAATAAAGGCGAATGGAATTTTACCGCTATGATGAGTACGGACTACGGAGTATGATCTTATTAATCTGGCGGCTGTCAAAACATAAAAAGATCTTATAAATCTGGCTTATATGTGTAGAAACATATAAGTCGTGGGGCCTATTATAAAGTAAGTTAAAATATTGATAGTGGGGAGTGGGCCTGCGCACTATCTCATTTCTTTATTTCCAAAATAATTTTTTTTTTTGTTTTCAAATCAGGACCACAAACACATGAAATTTTTTTCGAGTTGTATATTTATATAACTCAGTTGTATGTTGTTATATGAGAGTTGTATATTAATGTATACGAGTTGTATGTTTTTGCATCCGACTCAATTCTCTCTCCACCCCATTATGTGTTTTTGTAGTGTGTAAACATTTTCGAGTTGCATATTTTTATGTTGTAGTTGCATATTTGTACATCCGAGTTGCATATTTTTGTATTATAGTTGTATATTTTTGTATATGAGTTGCATATATTTTGAAAAGTTTCTCCTACTCCATTCTCTCTCCTCCCCCAAAGTTTCATTTGAATGCAAAAGTTGTATCTTTTTATAGTCGAGTTGTATATTGCTATATTAGAGTTATATATTCATTTCATACAGTTGTATTTTTGTAAAAACAAAATAAAAATCATCACTTTTTGGTGGAGTTTGCTGACTCACTCCTCACAAACAATAAATTAAACTACTTTTATGGTGGGGCTCAGGCTTATATGTTTCTAGACATATAAGCTTTATATGTGTAGCATTGCTTTATATGTGTAGCATTGCTCCTAAGGAGTCAATGACAAACAAACATCCTTAACTAAACAGTAAACCTGCACAGTGTTCAGTTGTTCACTGTTTTGTACTTTTGTCTCTTTTGTCTCTTTTGTCTTCACTGTTTAGTTCCCAACTTCCCATTTACTCTCGCTCTCAAAAAAAAAAAAAAAACTCTCTCTCTCTCTTCCCATTCACTCTCGCTCTAAAAGAAGAAAAACTCTCTCTATCTCATTCAACTCTCCCGTCAAGGTAAGTCTAAAGCACCCCACTTTATTACTTACGAAGTATATCTTAGTAATCATAATTAGATGGTTAGGAGGTCATGACGATGATCAGGATCATGATTATGAATCTATGATGGTGCAATATTAGGTAACTTAATGCATCATGAAATGCTGTTAGATTATACCAAATGATTTGTGCCCTTAACTTTTTTGCATCACATTTGGTTTTGAGCTCGAGGTTTTAGTGGGTTTTGCACTTTCACCCTCAACCCTTTTAAATTCACTTCAAGTAAAGTCAATACATCTCTTTGAAGCTGAAAAGCTTAGGCCCTTTGTGTTGGCCTTTATTGAGTTCATTGTTTGTTTCCATTGGAACAACAGACTACTCTGAAGAAACATTGTATTCTCGAATGTTGCACGCACGCTTGTCGTCTTTTGTACTTTGTGTGTAGCAGTGTAGCAATGTATGGTGTCGATTCTTGTTGGTCCTTGCTATCCTACCCTGATGTGGATCTCTAAGGCTAAGTTGTTACCTTTGTGTTGCGAACGTGAATAGAAAAGAGCTAAATGAAAGAAGAACAATCATATCTTTGTCAGTGTTTTGTAGTGCTATACTTCTTCTTTTTCCAGTTTTAGTTAATTTTAGCTGCATTCATTGTTTTTCGTTTTAATTCAAGTTTTTTTTTTCCAGTTAAATTCAGTTTCAGTTAACAAAACACACCCCGCATTTTGTATCAAATAGTTTGCTTAATTGTTCTGAGGAGTTCAACATATGACAAAGGTTCCTTTCGTTTTTTTGTTTGACAAAGTTGTGTCTTATTGATACAGGATTTATTCCCCATTTCCACTATGCTCCCTGCCACCCAGATTAAGGCAATTTTCTTTGGAATTTGCTCTATTTTTCATGGGGGTAAAGACTTCGATGATAAAATACAAACCTTGGAGATCGAATCCGATTTCTTGGGCGTCATCATTGAGGATGTAAAACAACAATCCTTTTCTGCTAACACAAAGAGGGTCAAAAAGAGAAAGAGGACAGACCAGGACCGTGACCTTTGGGTCTCGCATGCTAACCAGGTTTTGACGGAAGCTCAACATGATATTACATGGTTTAGAAAATATAGGTTCTTCATCTTGCCTTCACAGATGGCGACTCAGGTTCAGGAGAAGATCGAGGCAGTCAAAGCCTTTCAGAAGCAGGGTGCTCTGCATTTAGGATGTGATGCCACACACATAACTGCATCAAGTCGCACTAGTTATATTCCTGCCAAAGAATTAATCGGCCAAGTGGCGTCTGCTCACTTGCAAATGCTTCAGGGACTAGTGCAGGATCCAAGGGTTGGAAGAATTGCTATTCTTGGAAAGCCAGGGATGGGTAAGACCATTTTGATGAAGTGCCTTTATAACTGGACGTTAAATTTGGGAGAGACATTCAAATTTATTCTTTGGGTTACTTTGCCTGATCAATTCAACATAATGGAGGTACAAGATGCTATTGCTAAAGAGTTGGGGTGTGATCTCTCAAGTGAAGATGACTTGATGACCAGGGCTGGAAAACTCGGTAATGTATGGGCTGATCTCGATAGTTTTGTGCTTTTCTTAGACGGTGTTTCTGAAGGGTTTTCTCTAGAACAACTGGGAATTCGAATCCCTACCGAAGGGAGCACTCGCAAAGTGATAGTGACTACCAACTCTAACTTGGTGTTTGACAAGTTGAGATGTACTAATAAAGTTGAGCTTGGCCCTCTTCCAGATGAAGATGCATATCAATTGTTCTTGCAAGATGCATTACTTGATGCCGAATCTGCTTCCTCTCTGGATGGCCTACCCAGGGTGCTTGCAGAGTTGTGCCACGGGGAGCCACGAAGTATTGAAAATCAAGCTGTAAAAATGCGTGGCATAACGGACACTAGTGAATGGAGACATGAAGCACAAGTAATGAAGAATGTTTCGAAATGTCGTCCCTTCGAGATTGTTACTACTGAACTTCCGCGCAGCAGGAAAAGGTTGAAGATGGAAGTGGTGTTACAATCTTCTTTCCCTGCTGAGTGAAATAACTTTGTGATCTGAGAGGCTTCAGTGAAATCACATGTCCTACTAACAATTTGGAGCTGCACAAAATGACTCTCTTTTCTGTTTACTTTTTCTTGCATCAGTGTATGAGTGCGCGTGGTATTCTTCTGTTTATGCATAGTAAAATATACTTGTTTTTTCTTGCATCAGTGTGTGAGAGCTTCTTTTTTTCTTTTCTAAAATCTCTTGGGGAAAAAAATCTACTTGTTTTTGTAAATACCTTGATTTGTCTTTACCGTTATTTGTACGAGTATGAAGATATTCCAGTTTAACTAATGATATTCCAGACCCCTCAGCGCTCTTCATGGCTTCACTTGTCTCTTATGCGTCTGATTTATATTTTCTTTTTTGTTTTTGTATCATCGACTGGTTCAATTGGAGGCGGTGTTCCGGCCGCTTTTCAAAACTGTTTCAACTAGATAGGTCAAAAACCGGTCAAAATCAATGAGACTTGCTTGAATCAAACGGTTTTGACCCTATTTTGACCAAAAAAAATATATATAATTCAATATCTTTTAATAATTTTAAAATTTCAATTTCAACCGGCTTTTAGTATCGATTGAATCAGTTAAAATTAGTTGAATCACTGAACCAGTTAAGAGGCTGATTCGATAACTGGTATGGTTTTCTAAACATTGATTTTCATTAGAGTTCCTTTGTGTTTTCTTCTTTGTTTTGGTTATAAATCACTGATCAAAAGCAGATAATCGTGCTATATTGATCAGCTGACCACCCATCCTTTCTGTCTCTCCTTGGTTCATTGGTAGGATAGGGAGATATAGAACTTCATCATCACAAAACATTTTACAAAATCGTCGTGGGAATTCATTGAACCTGGTAGTGACCTTAAACCCTACCGAAGCCTCCATAGAGTACTCAAAAATAATTAAAGAGACTTTGGAGTTTGGAAATGATTCTCTTGATATTTACGGCTTATTAAATTCCATGTAAGGGACAAACAATAATTGTAGAAACATGAAAATTAAGGTTTTGTTGTTTGGTTTATAGAGTATTATATTTTGGAGTTTGGGAAAGGGTATGCGAATTTGCTTTCACTTGGTTAAGACAAAGTGATTAAATTCCTACACCTTCTAGGAATTGTAATTTCGCGGGATCTAAATTTTCATACAATATTGGTTAACCAAACATAAGCAAAAATACATAGATTTCTTGAAAAAACAAAGTTTCCCGACTTAGGGTGTGTTTTGGTCGGCTGAGAAGATCTGAACTGGAACTGAACTAAACTGAAAAAAACTGAAGAAAACTGAATTTATCTGAAAAACACTGAAGTCAGTTATAACTTATAACTATAAATGACAAAAACTGAAAAACGCTGAACTGAACTGAACTGAAAAAAACTGAACTGTAACACTACCGACGAACAAAACACAGCCTTAGGCTTGTAAAATTTTAATAATATAACTTGTACGGAGTATGAGTCAATCTAATTTACTTTTGAAAAATTTCCCTCATTTCTGAGATTGATGGTAACTCACACACTGTATCTCATCTTACTATTTATTGCTAGTTTATTGAAACAATTTGTTGTTTCATGGCCGATTTGAACAAAGAACAAGCTACTTATTCAAAAATTATGACTTGTTTAACAAACTTTTTCACCTCAATCAGTTGTAATTAACAATCTACCCTCCCCCAATTGGTTCACATCAGTTGGTCAAACCAACAAACCTAGCAATTCAACTATTCAAATTTAACTATCAGCTCCATCTAAGCGCCAAACAAGGCTTTCGTACGGTTATAGTCGTACAGTTTGAACACAGAGTCATTTGTCTTTTCTTTTTTTTTTATACTCAAAGTAGACCTTTTTTTTTCTATATATGGTAAGAAAAGCTATTCTTGACGACACAAACAGCATATGGTATACGGGCTTGAAATAGCTCCCGGTGAACAGTTCTGAATGCTTTGGCCCTTTGGCCTCTCCATAGTTAACAAAACTAATGTTCCTGTTAGTTAATTTACTGTAATAACTATCAACGTCTGGGTCTCTGGCTAAGCAAGCTGATAACAAAACGGGAAGATTCCTATTGTCTTATGATCTTTTCGTGTCCTTCATGATTTATGTTAATACTCCGTCACAAAATAAAAATCAACGATAATCCAAGGACCAAAAGTAGTAATTTTTGTGTCGGCTAGTACATCGCACGAGTCTCTTCACGCATAAATTACTAAATTAGTACTTAAATAAGTCAAACCAATTAAAAGCCTTTGATGATGTAACACTTGATGAAACAATGACTATAAACCATAAAATAAGTAATCTTTTCTGAGGATGACGAGTGCTGCTCCATTATGTTCAGCACTACGGGGAAAAATTGACACTGACGACACAACTAAAGAAATCTAAACTGATGAGCCAAAAATTTGCTGAACCTCATGATATTGCATAACTGTTTACCAGAACTATAGTGACATTTTGAAACGCCACAAGTAGCCATTAGCCAATTTAACCAGCCAAATGTACCTTGTGTTCTTTCAGAACTGGACCAAGATATTGATGCGAAAGCTGTTCAAGAAGGCTCCGGGGGAGTCCAATGGGTGTACATCAAGAGAGCAAAGTGCACTTTAAACACCCGATCTGATTTCAGAGAAATTCACAAGTGGTTGCTTCAGATTCACACAATACAGATACAACTAGATCTTCTATAGTATAAATACCCTATATAGGCGCAATGACAGTGCTCAGTAGCGAATTATAGCTGAAACTGAAGAATGAGAATAGGCGTCTCAATGGCTAGAGACAAGACGGGGTTTATTATCTCAATGTTCGTAAGCCTGGCGTATGTGACAGTTGATGTTCATGACCAATCATCGATTATACATTTATCCTTCAACCAGTCGGAACAACATCTAGCAACACGATATTGGAAATGGAAAGGGGGTGAGGGATAAGAATGGACGAAAGCAAGATTTTGAAGGAAGCCTCATTCAATCAGTCACTTAATTCACAACAGCAGAAAATCTGTACAAGTACGATCACACATTCGGTGTTGAAGCAAATCAACAACCACTGGTCTATTTCGCTCTAAATAATTTACCTCTCAGGGTCTGCTTAAGTTAATTGAAGATCTTACTGCTATTAGACTACTCAGAATTGCCGGGAGAATAATTCACTGTTCAAACCCAATAGATACCTCCTAGAAAAGAAAAACAAGCAAACTTACAGTGTGACTGACTCTTTTAATTCCCAACTTCCTCAGGCTCATCATCAAAATAGTCTCAATAAGAGGTAAAACCCACTACCAGTTCTTTCTTCGCCTTTTTACTAGCACTCTCAAGTCCATCGTTTAGAGCTTGATATGATAATTGGTCTCCCTCCAATTGATTCATCAACATTGATGACTTCTGGTTCCATTCATGGACGTCATCAACAGATCGCATCGAAACAGCAACTTCTTCAATTAGATGCGGCTCTCCACGACACATCTTCGCAATCAATCTAGGAATATTATTAAGCAAAGCAATAGACCCGTTGTCCAGTAATGCATAATGCATGAACAATAGCTGTGCATCTTTGTCCTTCAGAGGTTTCACCTCCAGCTCCCCAATACATTCCAACATTCCACAAACAGAAGAGAAACAGGTTGTCAAAACCAGCTTGCACGCGCTCCCTTCAGTAGGGGTTGAAATTCCAATTTTCTTAAGACAGAACATTTCTTTATGAACGCCATCTAAGAAAAGCACAAAGCTTCCAAGATCGGCAAGTGCATGTGAGAGTATTTCAGCCCTTTTGATCAAGTCATCAGTATCAGGGAGAACACAACCGATTGCTGTGGCAACGGCATCCTGTACATGCTTTATGCTGAAGTAATTAGGCAAAGTTACCCATAAGACATATTTGAATTTATCCTCCAAATTAAATGCTCAGTTGTAGAGATGCTTCATCAGAATGGTCTTACCCATCCCTTGTTTTCCATGTACAGCAATTCTTCCAACCCTAGGATCCAGAAGAAGTTCTTGAAGTGTCTTCAAATAGAAAGAAGCTTCTTCACCCATCAACTCTTTTACAGGGATGGGAGCACCCCATCTTAGGGCGCATTCACCTGTTGAGGTAAGCCTTAGAAGCATTTCCCCTCTCTTTTGAAACACTCCTAGTTCCTTTATCTTTTCATTTACAATGTTTTTCATCTCTGGATCAATTAGGAAATTTCGGCATTTATTCTGAATAAGCTGGACTTCTTTTATAAGCAAGCTAGCATCAGCGAGCCAGCTGTGGACCCCGTAATCTCTCTTTCTTTTCTTGCCTCGCTGAGTGAGGACAAATAAGAACTTCTGCTTGACATCCTCAATGGTTGCACTGAAATACTCGGAATCAGTCTGAAGAGTTCGAAGACACTCATCAGGTACTTGTATCCCATTGAGCAGAGAGCAAATACCAAGCAGAAGGTTCTGAACTTGGCCAAAGTGCAGCAAAGTGGAAATCATTTCTGAACAAAATGTGACCATATGTTAGACAATGACATCTGTTTGGTGGGACTTAAGATGATCACTCTATAACAAGGATATTAAGGTCGCAAAAAATAAGATATACTCAAATTAAACAAGAAAGCAAGATCCGGAAAGGAATCATCAACTACAACAAGAATATAGCTTAAATCCCAAAACTGATTGGGGTTGGCTAGATGAATAAAGATCCGGGAAGGCATACCGGCAGGAGGGGGGGGGGGGGGGGGGGGG
>ONZK01006628.1:0-10657 GCA_900322385.1 Pharnaceum exiguum
TCAAAATTTATTTTAGTTTTTAAGAAATTCTTGTCAAAACACATTTGTAACTTTTTTAAAAAACATATTTTCAAAAAATTCTAATAAAAAGTAAAAAGGGTGATTTCTTAGAAAAAAGTTAGAAAAGAAGATTAAAAAATAATATATAAAAGGTTATTTTTGACCCTTTTTTTTACAATATAAAATATATATAAAAACAATAGGTATTTGTTCATTTTGTATGTATATTGTATCTTTATACGGTATTGTACGAAAAAAGTTAACGGTTTGTATTTTTTTAACGCCGTCAATGTAGGACCACTGTCGGACACATGTGACCAAGTAGGGATTATTCCCAGCTATTTCCCAAGTAGGGATTATTCCGAGAAAATCGCCCCAAGTAGGGATTATTCCCAGCAATTTTGCCAAAAAATTAGTACCTTCACAATTCCTGGGCAAAATTATATTTACTATTAGGAACACTCATCGTCTTCAAAAAATTCAGATACTTGTATCAACATCGTCAACACCGTCCTAGAAGTGGAAAACCATGATGAAACGCACACAACAACAAGGAAAAACACTAACAATATTGAGTAGTTATTAAGATCAGATAATGAACAATATTTTTATCATATGCCCAAATAAAAGGAAAACAAAAAACTAATCACGAACAGCAGGATGCATCAGAACTCTTCCAAAAAAAAAAGAAAAAAGAGGAAAAGTAACCTGCTTTGTGCAAATTAGAAGACATGCATCAAGCCAGTGATGCCCCCAGTTTAAGCTCTCCTTCGAACTTCAAATCAGAATAACAAATCAATCCAAATTTATTTCAGTTGTAAGTTAATGGAAAAATTGGGGAAAGAGAAATAGAAAGAAAACTAACCTGTAAAAGGATCTTTTTTTTAATTTGTGGTTATGGGATTTTTTCGTGGCTTGTCTTTCTGCCTGCCATTCATGTGAGAGAGAGTGAAATGAGAAGAGGAGACCGTGGAAGGTATTGATGATCGTCGATGGAAACTGAGAGGGAATGAGAGAGGAAGTGAGGGAGACGGAGTGGGAGATCAAAGAGTGACATGCAGAGAAAGAGAAAATAGAGGATGATTTGACAGTAGAAGTGTAGGGAAAGCAAAGAGATCCCGAAAATCTGCTTTGCCATTCGTTTTGTTTTGTTTCATTTCTTTCTTTCTTTTTTTTTTAAGCGAGACCAATACGCATCGTTTTGTCGAGGACTATTCACATTCTCAAATTGTGAATAGTAAATGAATAGTAATGAATAGTGTCGAATGCAAGTCTTGCTTTTTAAGGTGTTAGAGATTTTGAGAATTTAATGTTTTGGTAAAATTTTAAATTGATATTGTCTATTTTTTTTTGTAAAAAAATAAAAAGGAGTTAAATTGCACCTTCTTAGTAACTTTCAGACTTTGAGTTGGGATGGCAATCTCACCTGAACCTGCCCTATATCCACGAATATGCATGGAGTGGGTTTGGATGAACGATTGTCAAATTAAGTGGAAATAGAGCAAGTTTGGATATGGAGCGGGTTGGATATGTATGATAGTTTTTCATCCATGTAACAATCTAACAGATATATATCTATTTAATTTTTATTAATACTTTATATTATTTTTTATAAATATAAGCACTTATTAAGATAGAAAAATTGGATTAGATGTCGAATTGTATTACATAATTACAGTTTGCTAATGAAATTGAAAGAATTATCTCCATATTTGAGCTTTAGGTGATTATGCACTATAGCAAAATGGCCACATAACCTTCCAATACTTCTTATTTTTAGTTAAGTTTTTGGAAGACAATAGTTCAATGTAGCAATGCATGGGTCAATCTCGAAAACAATCTCTCTACCTCTGGAGTTGACCAATTGTATTTGCATTGTGTCAAGCTCACTAATTCAGGCAAGTTCTTAACTTATTTTTGGTTCCATTAGAAGAAAGTATACTCAGTTCTATTTCGCTAAAGGATGATAAGTTCAGCTAACTTAATCCAATTTAGATATGTTCAGTTTCTTCAATTCTTAGGTACAACCGATGTACACATACATTGGTGAATTTATTAATAGTATTACAATATATATCATTAGTCATATTTTTGATGCCATTAGTCAGTACTTTTATAAGTAGTTATAAATTCACCCGATGTACATGTAAACCTGGTATACCAAAGACTAAATGATTCAATTTACCTGGAAAAAAAATCAAATCACTATAAATTAGCAAAAATAAGAAGAAAAGAACATGCCCAAAGGGGTAAAGTAGTATCTAAATTTCAAGCTATTATGATGTCAAAGCCTCTCTTTTTCCACCAAAAAATAATATACTCGTACGTAATATGTGGGAGATATACCATTTTGTGTACCTCACTTATAGTATAATACTAAGTTGGTACTAATTTTTTCAATATTTCAAAATAGATACCTCAATAATTCAAGATTGTACCATTTTAAGTACCTCACTGGTTTCTGATATAGAAAATTGTAAAACTCGGGTGGTCATTTTAGCATCCCAATTTGTCTGAATTGCAATTTTCCTCCTTAATAATATAAAGGAACATAAGTACAATGAAAAAGAAAACAAAACGGTTTTTTTTTCTTTTATTAAGTTAGGGGATTTTGCAGGGAATTAGTTTCTTTTTAATTAAATTAAATTTTTGCTCTTTTATTAAGTTAGGGAGAGAAAGAACACTACAGACAAATTTGGATACTACATTGACCAAAATAGTCTGATTTGTTGTACTGGAAACCAATGAGGTAGCTAAAATAGTAAAACCTAGAATTACTCAGGTACATATTTTGGAATATTGAAAAAAATTGGTACCAATTTGGAATTATCCTATATGTCAAATACCCAAAATGGTATATAGGATCAAACATTTAACCAAACATTCAAATAGAAGATTTTCATTAGTCAAATACTCTGTATGTTTTTCATCCCAATGATGCTTGTTTAGGAGATTTTCATATCTACTAAACACACCCTAAGTGAACCTCCAAGCATGACCCACAACCCCATAGGGATCCTTTATTAAATTTAGAGAAATAAGGGAGAGAGCAACTAATGCCTTTTGACCCTCTATCATTCTCCCCCAACGTAACTTTAAGGGTTTGTTTGTATAATAGAAGGAACTAATCCGTTTCGAAAATGATCCATAACCCGACCTGAATATGTTGAGTCAAACTAAAATACAAAATGATTTGATCAAAAGTTACCAATTACCAACTAGATGAACTAACTTGTTTAAAGTTACCTTCTTTAATTAACAGCTGAACTCATGGTTTTGAAAACAAGACTGGTCACGGAGCTAGTTCAACCGATCCGAGAACTAGTGGTCCAGCCGGTTTCATGCGCAGTTTGATTGTATTGGTCAAAAACAAGTTAGACCATTCTGAAACGGTTGGTTTGACTGGTTTTCGATTGGTTCTAAAAAAAATTAATGTATAATTTTTTCTAACAATTCTGTTTAAATAGTTTTAAAATACCTTTTTTAACCAGTGAAACAGTTGAGAGATCGGTTCTATAACCGATCAATTTTCAAAACATTGGTTGGACTAGTCGTTAGTAAGAGTAGTAGTTAGTAAGAGTAGTTAGTAGGTTGTAGTTGTAGTAGTAGTTTGACTAGTCAAAGTTACTAATTGAACTTGTTTGGTAAAGAGCATTTTGGTGGGCCAAAACTACTCTTGGTGAAATGCTGTTGGCAATAGCATTTGGATGAAATTGCACACAAAACTACTAACTGCTACCATTGAATGTACCAAACAACTACACCTACTAACTACTAACTGCTCCTACTAACTATTAACTGCTCCTGCTAACTACTAACTGCTAACTGCTAATTGCTAACTCCCAAACAAGGCTTAAGAGTAACCGAGCAAGTTTGTCCTCTAGTGGGGAATGTTTAGGCATAGGCTCCATTGGAATTTATAAGTGAGCAAATACTACTCTTCGATTGTTTACAGTTTTACTTTTGACCATGGAAGGGTGAAGGTGAGAGCGTGAGACAGTGATAGTATTTGCCAAATGGTTACTTTATTGCGGTCACATGGTCCCTGTGTACTGTGCAGGTTCCCTCATCTCCCCTCCATCCAATAAGCTAGAGCCCATAAATGCACAGATTAGTTAGTAACTTAATTAATATTCTTCGTTTTGGAAATTGGATTAAGAAGGGGCGCCTTCCCTAAACCATTGGACGATGTGCTCAAAGTCAGCTTTCATTAGGACTAATTAGTTGGTCTTTTGTACCGTTAATACCTAAGTACATTATTAGCATTCTCCCTCTTGAGCCCCAAAATACAAATTGCAAAATCCCATTCCATTATCTCTCTTCCCCACTTGCCTTCCTGCTAAAGTGACCCCTCAGTGCTCACTACTCAAACACCCCACACTTATCAGTCATCACTCTCTTTATCTCTCTCAACGTCACATAAATTACTCTGTAGCATTGTAGCAAAGTGTAAGAAGAAGAGAGGAAAAGATAGTAATTAACATGACCAACAAATCTCCAGTGTTTCCTAGACCAGAACCTCAGCACTTCAGTGACTATGGTTTCGACCCTCAAATCGATTATTTCCAGGTAACACATTGTTACATTTGTGCTTTGTTTAACTGATATCACGTTTTCATTTTTTTCTATCATGCAATATATCTGAAATTGCCAATGAGTTATTAGCAGAACGAGTTTCTTTGCCTTTAGTGCATATAAGAAGCTAGATAGCTGGCTGTTCGTTACTTACTTACTTATAACTACCTTAATTTAATGCTATGCTAAAAATTTCTTGGACGTGATCTTGAAGATAAGCTTCACCTTTCAACATTTGATTTTACGAAAACATGATATTCTTCCAATGATGTGATATTTGGTCTTTAAACTAGGCCCCATTGTACCCAGTTCAGTTAAATTTGGAAAAAATGTGCCATTGTGTCTGCTTGATATATAGGCCCAGGAATATAGGAATTGAGATGCTGGTAATTACTACTAATCCCTCCAATCATACTTAGTCAAATATTATGTAGAATAGTTTAAGTTTAAATTGCCCATTTAATAAGAACATATGAATAGTCTTGATTCTAACGGTAACAAAGATTTTGACATGCACTAAGTTGATTTTGATGATATGAAAGGTATTGGAAGAGGCACGGAAGTACAAGAAAGAGACAACAAGAACAATAGATGCTCTACATTTCAAGCTACAAAAGCCAATCTCAAAGGACGATGTTAAGAAAGGTTCATCAAAGAGTAAGAAGAGAAGGGCATGGTGGTGGAAAAATGCTGTACACTACTTCAAGTCTAAGTGGGTTGCGGCCCATCATAAGCGGGCTAGCCCACTTGACTACCCCCACCACAACAACCACAGACCTTTCTATGGCGGGTCCGTCTCCGGTCCGCTTTACGTGACCGAGAGCCTAAGTGGGTCTAGCACCCCTTACCGGACCACTAGTCGTCCCACCTCTGGTCCATTGGCTGGGACCATGACACCCTCTAGGAAGGGTGACTTGGATATTCCTTACATTTGTCTTAAGGATCTTAATGCTGAATTTGAGCCTAAGCATGTGATCACTCCCCCACCCATGCCAATTTATCTGGTCACTTAGCTTGATTTATCTAAAAAGGGGATCATAAATGGTACAGAAGCCGATAAGAATCGAGCTTACGACAACGGAAGCAACTTGGAAAGAGTTGTTGGTTTAGTGGAATTAATTAGGTTTAATTTCTTTCTAAGAAAAGGGTATTGCTTGATTAACCTTCATTTAAATTTTTGCACAAAGATGTCCTTTGTGTTAAAAGATGTCTTTCCAAAGGTTTTTTTATTCTTCTTTGGATTTGGTTTGTGTGATGGAACTTTTTGGTTGAGTAACTTTGGTGGGTTTTTTCTAGTGCTGTTGGAACACCCTTGGTGACTTTTTTGACTAAGGAGTGTCGTCTCCAAGAAGGTATGACTGCATCAGACACCAAGCCCTACTTGTAGCATATAGCATTAGCAGGTAGTGAACGTCGTGATACGCTGGCTAGTGTTGATACGACACTATTATTCATGTAATTTAAATTCTTTGCATTTTGATGATCCCTTAATCAATTGTAATGACTTGTACGAGTTTCAGCCATCTTTGTAGGAATCTTTTTGCTGCTCAGCAGTTTTTACTGTGTTCTGAATACCTATTCTGTTTGCTTTAAGCTTACTGAGGCGATAGTATCGCCTTGTTGTATTCACCCAAGTTTTCAGTCAGTTCAAAAAAATTATGTACAATGTACAATTATCTTGTACTTAATTCATTTTTTTCTTGTTCACATCATAATAGCTCCATTTTTTACTCTCAAACAAATGAATAGCTCAATTTTGTTTTTACATATTCGGTTTTGTCCAAGAAAAATGACCCCAAAGGCTTCTGTTTAGGATTGAATTCTTTTGGTCAATTTTTTTCAACTTCATCTCACCTCAAAACACAATAGGTACAGTCTCCGGGTAAGGCTGCGTATATCAGAGCTCTTTAGTAGCTCATATGATTGTTGTAGTTGTATCCAAACTTATGATTCGGAAAGAACTCATAGAGTTGAACTCAACTAAAAAGATTGATGAAGCGATGACCGATGTGGTTACATATTTCCTTAGCTTTTACTCTAGCTGTGGGCGCGATGGTAGTTGGTCGACTGGTCGTCAAATTATTATTTAGAGTGAGGAACAAATTGAGAAATTGGCCGATTCATGATCAGCTGTGGCATGTGAATACATGAGTAGTTACCAAAATCTTCGACATTCAAGATATGTGAATACGGTCCCATACTCCCATCTACCCAACTTTGTTTGCTGGTAAATAACGCAATTAATCCAATTATATATGTTACGGTGCTTACAAGGCATGCAATTTCGTAAGTTTGTAGAGGTGCTCAATTGCTCATGAATCATGAGCTGAGCTGGGGCTGTAGCAGCCTGGCAGGTTAGCACAGCTTGTAGCCTTGTACGCTCGTTGCAAATTAAACCAGTCCAATTGGGTTTTGATTGAGTTTACTGTTGAGTTTCAGCCAATATAAATTTTGAATTCTTCATTGACTTGTGGCGACTTCAACTGATTACAGCATTGTTCTTTAAGACGAGTTTACAGATAAAATTCAGTTCAAGTTGTATGTGTTGTTCATCAGTTTTAGAGCTGAACTTAGATTGAACATAAATTAATCAGACTAAAATAATTTGAATATCACGTAAAATTATACTCTCTTTATTCACAATCTTCTTCTCATTTATACATGACAAAAAAATTAAGAAAAGCTAATACTATCCCCGGTCTATTATTCCACCATTTACCCGTATATAAATGAAAAGAAAATTAGAAAGTGGGTGAGGAAGTAAGGGCATACTAGTCATTTTGTCACACAAAAAGATGTCCAAAAAAGAAAGAAATAGAATGAAAATTGTGATGCATTGAAATGAATATATGAAGAAGATTATTAAACATAAAGAGTATTTAGAATTGAACTAAACTAATTAAACCGCTTAAAGCAAATAAAACAAAAAAGAATTCAAAAATTAAAGTGCACCGGAAGTCTAAAACACTACAGATGAATAAAACGTAACTATAGTTTAAAAAATTTAATTCGATTCTAAAGAGATGGCCTAACTATGATGTATTAACCAAGTTATGTCCTTTAAATTGACCAACTTTTGTCAAAATTTGATACAACTTCGACCTAGCTAAACCTCCACCAACCACTACCCCTAATTTATTGTGTTCCAGTTGATCCCTTTTAATTAGTTCGGAAATTGAAGTGGGTAAATATATATGTAACCTAAGATCCATGATTTACACTCCACGTAATTAAAGATGTAAATAAAATTGTTCAGAACCATCTTTGAGTTTAGGTGTGTTAATTACGTTGTAAAGAACCACCTATATAAATGATTTTTTTGTACATAACCACCTTTTAAACCCACTTTTGTTTGTGAACGACCATCAAAACAGGTAAATTGACTGAAGTACCCTTACTAACTCATGTGAAAAACACTTGACTGCCATTTGCACTCCCTCTTCTATTAAATTCCACACGACATCTATAACAATAATATATAAAAAAAGGCTAAATGGTTTGAATACCCCTAATAAGATAGTGACCTTCTGTTCAGCTGCCATTATATGTCACTATTTATTAGAACACCAAAAAAAAAACCCCAAAAAGTGTTGTCTACCCATCCCAGATTTTGAATTTCGACCAAAACCAAGGTTGAATTACCCATCGCTTCGTGGCCCTATCCGCTGTATTTCCACTCGTTTTTTCCTTCGTTGTTGCGCCTGTGTGTATCCATGCGCATAGTGTATAGACATCACTTCTTTTTTCTGATTTCCCTCTTTTATTCATATCTCTCTGTCAATTTATTTCTTCTTTACCTCTCTTTCTCTATGACTTCGACAGCAACATCGACCATCAACAACATCATCTTCATCAACCTATTTACATCTCAACCACTCTTTTCTCCATATTTGTCGCTAAGGTGGAAACATAGTGAGCCCAAATTGTCTGGTACATGACATGTATATATGGTGACACTTTATCCCTAATATCAAAGTCACTTAGCATAATGGGATTAAGAATGGACGAAACCCTAATTTTGAAATTGAATTGGGGATTTTTTATTTTGTAATGCTTTCTACTTTATTTAGTCTTTAATATTAATTTGTTAGTATTTACTACTAATCATATACATTGAAAAGTGAAATTTTTTGTAGCAAATGTTTGAATGCATAAATAAGCCCAAAATATGAAAACTGATTTGGATTTTTTAATGTAGTTGTGAAAATGTAACATAACTTTATGTGATTTAGTGATTGTGTGGCTTAATACAATTATTTCATGTAATTTGGCTTATGTGTTTTAGAGAGTTGGTAGTGAGAACTAGAACGAGGGAAAAACGAGAGGGAAATTTGAGGGAAGGAGGTTAAATGATTTGAGAGGGAGGAAGGAGGGAAAAATGTGTTTTGGAAGGAAAAAGGGTGAGAGATTGGCCACTCTACTTGTTGTACGTGTGTTTACACACGGGGGGCAAAATGGATAGTTCACTATGGGTTTTGGTCGAATTAATTCAATATCTAAAGTGTCTAAACAACACATTTTGAGTTTTTTTTGGGGTGTTCTAAACTTCTAATAAATAGTGATTAGGGGTGCTGAAACAACGTCACTATCTTATTAGGATTATCCAACAATTTGGCAAAAAAAGTTATACTTTCAATCCTAATATAGCTACTTACTGTGTGACTACATCTTTCGCCTTCGACAAATTCTAAACAAAACTGATCCATCTCACCTTCATTCTTAGAATTCAATCTGTATAGCACCTTTTTCTCGCTCGACAATCATTTATTATTTTCTTTTACAAGTTTCCTAACTCGTGCTCATAATACCAGCTACACTAATCACAACTAACGGCTTGTATTCCTTTCACGATTAAAGAATATTTCCTGCTCGGGTGCCTTGATGTCCGACCAATTAGTTCTTCATAGCATAGCCACCAATGTCAAACGGGTAACTTGCTCCACCATTAGCTGTTGGTTGATGTCAACATGATACTGTATAAGAATGCAAACTAATTACTGATATGTAATAGCCCTATCCAAGTTCATAAAGTTAATTTTACATTTCGCTCTTTTTCTTTTTACCCTATGGACTACAGTTTACTTACATTCAAATTCCACCCAATTTGTTTTTTTAAACGAAATCAAATTCATTTGCCCATTTCAATTTTACATATATAGTTGCAATTAGACCTGGTAGAAACTTAGCCGACTCGGAATGACCCGAACAACTGGGTCATGAACATGAAAAATTTGACCAAACCTGAAACTGATCGAACCCGAAAAAACCGGTAAAATCTGGGTTGAACCCGAAACCGACCGAAACGACCTGTTTGTCCAATAAAATATTTATAATTGTATATTTCACAATTTTAATTTATTAAAATATAATAAAATAATAATATTTTAAAAAAATATTGATAAAATAATATTTTTATCGAACAAAACAAAATGTGCAAACCCGTTGGGTTAAACCCGACCAGACCGGAACCCAACCCGAAAAGTACAAACCGAAAATGACCGAACCCGAAAAAACCAAACCCGAAACGATCGAACCCGAAACCCGACCGACCGACCCGATTGCCAGGTCTAGTTGCAATTCATTCTAATACTACGTAATTGGTTAGGAACCTAATTCTACTTTCCCCCATTTTTAAGAACCCTAATTTTAATTGAATACCCAATTTTAGAGAAATTAAACTTGATATACCAGATTGGAGGAAATTAAAGAAAATCGAAAGAGGTGGATAGAAAGTAAGGGGAATGGTCTTGATTTCGACTTCATTCCTTGGACAAGCTAAGCTACTTGTCACGTGCTGCTTTCGTTATCTCGATTCAGGCCCGTGCGCCCCTTGGATTCAGTCCCGTCGAATGCCAAGGCAGGCTTCCTGAACAACGTTGTTTGACTAACGTTGACTACTACTGCTCGTAGCTGCGCTAGAAAGTTTACGTGCTGACTGACACGTGTTGATTTCTAGCACTTTACACCCTGCGGAAATGTTATGCGTATATACGTGCTGCACTGCGTGTGTTTGGGGTTTGTTGTTGGTTCAATAAGGCAGAAAATAAACTAATACAAGGCAGAAATAAAGAAGGCAAAGAGA